>CM068838.1:38335860-38345860 GCA_028554795.2 Sinohyriopsis cumingii
CATGTCTTTACTGGCACAAGTTCTTCATCATCTTCAATTTCTTCTTCTTCTTCTTCTGAATCCCTCTTCTCTGTTTCGTCTTGTTTCTGTTTCTTCTCTTTTCTCGTAGGGCACTCTGAATTCCAGTGTCCTTTCTCCTGACAACGATATTAGGTATCTTGACTTTTGTCTCTCTTTCTTAGACGAAGCAGGTATTTTGGAGACAAATACCCATTTACCTTTGCAGATATAGCAAACTTCATTAGCACACACTTTCGTATGACTCTCATCAAATCAACGACCAAAAGAGTAAGTTTTGTTGCCACTTTCGCCTGTGAATTATGCTTTCGTATGACTTCTAGCAAATATTTGACCAGCAGGTCGATCTGTGCTGACTCTTCCATCTTCTTGATCGTTTGAGAGTGGAATGAATACTCTGACGCTAAGACACTCTCCTTATATACAGGGACCTGCTGCGTATGAAACCTAGTCAAATCTAATTTTGCAATAAGATGAAACGATTTCATTGAGGAAGTAAAAGGCAATGATGTACCGTATCGCCTCACACAGAACCTGAAGTGTTAGCTCAGATCCGTGTCAGCGATTTCGAAGACGACATAACTGAGCTTTCATCAATGCTCTCCATTCATGCCACAAAACCACGAGTCCTGATTCACGCCAAAAGAAATTTCGTTCGGTCCATAAAAAAGAGTGTTACATCTGAGAAACGCAAAATCGAACTTCCAGGAAACTGAGAACGACGGCTTACACCTACAACGTGAAATGTATGAGTTCAAGTAGTGCGTAAAACTTAGTCAAATTAAATTTTTATAGTCAAGACGAAACGATCTCTTTTCGAAGAAGAAAGCAGACACCAAGCGACAATGGCGATCCGTGTCACACAACACTTTTCAAAATGTATATGATCAGAGGTTTGTTCTAGCGATCTGCACGGTTAAATTAAATGTTGATGTATTTTGTAATAAGACGGACACAATTTCCATGGGATCGCCCATGGAACCATTGTTCGTGCATTAGTTTAATTTTTTAAAATATTTTTTTTATATAAATCGCCTATAGGATAGACCCAGTAAAGCATGGCCATTCTCGTCACTGTGTGAGTAGCTACTCAAGTCAATTCGAAGTGAACGCGGTAAGAAAATAAGTATAGCCAATGAAATGGCTTACAACGGGTGATGCATTGTTTTGTTCTAGGACTGTGTGGCATAATAATCCCTATGTTCTTGCGTTGTTACCATTACAGTGCAGACAGACTGAAATGTGAACTTACAAGCCCTCTTTGTGTGTGTTGTACCAATTCTTCTTACCACATCAAAATACTGAGCGTCACAGTATTGGTTCGCGTTTTCAAGCTGACCATTTTTTTATATCTCACTTAAACATTTTAACATAAACACTCACATTCACATCGGTAAAGTCAGAACAGACGTGTTACAGTATTGAGGGGCATGTTATCTTTTTTTTTTTCAAACTAATAAATTTGGGGTTTGTATGAAGTAAAGAACCGAAAGTACAGTGAAACTCAAGGATGATGACCCAATCTGTCTGTCTATTGATGCGTGTATTTACTTAAGAAGAAATATGACCTCTAAAACACAAAGAGAGACGGCAAGCATGATTAGATTAAACACAACGATGTTTTCCTTCACGCCCGTGTAATTTAGAGCTTCAATCTTCTTTGAAGACATACTTGGTCTCCTTTTGTAGGGCTTGAAATAATAAAAAACCTGAAAAAATCTTAAGCACTTTGCTATAGATAATTTCATCAACAGACTAAACAACTTAAATACCGTTACAACACTAGAAAGCCTTAAATCTTCTATCAAAAAAAAATGCATAAAAAATTTAAGATTAACGATAACTAACCAATGAAACCGAATTTAACAAAGGCAATGACATGTGAAGAAATGGCTCTCACTTTGGAAAGGTAGGCGAACGTACTCTGTCATGCACCATCAACTTGAAAAAAATTATAAACAGAGAGAAACCTGAATTCAAAATTCAGTTGTTTTTTTTCTTCAAAATTGTTTCGTTTCTTTTTTCTTTTTTTTGGAACAAATCTAAGCACTAATATAGAGTGGAAAAGGGAAAATGCACATACAAGCTTTGATATTTCTGAAAAAATGAGGGGATATTCCTAACGTTCATAATCACCTATATATGCTTGGACTTGTCTGTGACTTATCCACAAAACAAGATGTACATATTTCTGGTCAAGCTGCAAGTGTGTGCGTGTTTTTGAAAATGGTAAACATTGGATATACAATTTTCTCGTGACACTTATAAAGTGAAGAGTCTGTGCAAGTGTCAAAAGCCAAAGTCATATAAGTTTTGTATTTTGTACGGCTTGTAAAGATTTCCACTTTAGAAAATGTGAAGTATCACAAGTTATTATCACAAACAGAAGTGGAACATAGGGGCTTGCAAGAAAGAAAATAACCCAGACAGTTGGTGTCATCAAGAGTGCTAGAGACGGTACCCGAACTTGCTTGCTTGCTTACTTGAATTAAAGTGATTTTCGCTCTAATGGAGCATATATCACTGGTTTAATAACGCACCGCGTGATTTTTAATTACTCCTGGGGAAGAAAGAGAGCCTCATCCCCAGGCTTTTATGTACTCACAGACTACTTTTAAATTTAGCCACTCAGGTGTAGGACTAACTAGTCCTTAACAACCTGACTGAAAGGCTTTAAACATGAGTGGGAATTGTCTCACCACACACTCATTTTTCTGTCTGAGCGTGGTAAAGGAGGAAAAATGGTGCTCAAAAAGGTACTCAAAAAGACAGCCATGGGTGTTAAGTACTCAACAAAACGCTAGCCCGTACTTATTTCAAATCAAGTCCCGTTTTTGCTAATAGACAGTAAAAAGTACCAATAATGTGTTAACCACTTGTGCAATTAGTTCAAATCTAACGAGTCTGTTAAATTTCCTACTTCCTAACATATCTATCTAATATTAGTACTTAGTGTAGTGTACATAAAAATAGCCATACTGATCTTATTTAAATTATTATGTCTAAGAGACATATACCAGTTTGGTCACTGTTAGGTTTAAAAAGTTAAGTTTGTTGCGGTGTTCCAATGGGTCAATTTTGTTTCGAGAATAGTTTAGTCAAGGAGGGATACCAAGCCAAATATGGTTCCCTAGTTAATAAAAAGCAATCTTATGGAGCCCTAAAAAAGGCTGTTTTTTTCTGTTAGAAGGTAACACGTCTCTCTTTTGCTTTCACGTTCTTTCTCGCACTCCTAGTCTCATGATTCTTGATATCAGGAAATGCGTAGCCATGATGGGCGGCAATGTAAGCAACGGCTTCTACCAGTTGACTGAGGGGGTATCCAGCGTAGGTTTGTTTGTAGAATTGGGGAAGAACTCTGACCCTAATCCCCATTGAGAAGGTCTTGGTTTAAAGGTGTCTAGAGATTTGTAGGCAACGTATTGTATGACTCTAATAAACTACCCTGCTTTGTTGACGTCATACAATGCTTGATCTAGTCCCATTTCGGTGTACTTCTCAACCAGTGTCAGCGTCCCCCTCCTCCTCCTCAACCGCCTCAATTTCCTCTTCTGGTTCTGATACTAATTCTTTAGTTGAGGTAGATAGTTTCAAATCCGCTGCTATGGTGTCTGTCGCTGTTATTGTTGTTGTGGTTGTTCTTTCAGCTGAGATTGCCTGCAGTATCGGAGTGAGAAAAGAACGTTGTTGTTGTTGTAGTGTTTAACGCCATTTTTCAGCACGCGATAGGCTATACATGGCGACCAGTATTAATGGTGGAGGAAGAACCCGGGAAAAACCCGGAAAGAACCACCGACCCACGAGAAGCTACTGGCAAGCTTTCTCACATACCCACATTAGCTGAATCCGAGACTCGAACCCACGCAGACAAAGGTGAGATGACAGTGATCCGTAACGGAGAGCGCTTTAGACCACTCGGCCACTCGGGGCCCCAGAAAAGAACGTAGTGCCTCCGATAATTACATTTGAGTTTGCCATACCGTTTGTCTAACATAATTGGCCCTTTGTTTTGCCACCACTCTTTCCGGGGCAGGTTGTTTGTTAGGTATAGTCGGATGTTGACTAGATGTTATTTGTGTTCTCGAGGTGGGTGGAGTGCTAACTGGCTAGGTCTGCATTTCTTGCTCCCGCTACTGTTGCGTATATTTCTTCCCTCCACACCGAGTTCTGGGCCTAATTCTTTTAATTTCGTTGTACCCGAACTTACATTATCCATATTATCACCAACAAAAAAAAAAACGCACAAACCTAAAAGAAACACTCACTCACTTTTTTACAGAACATTACTATTTTTTAAAATTTTGATAAGCGACGGAAACGAAGGACTTAGAGTCGCACTTTCTAACCAAGATAAAGAAATCATGTGCTGATAGACTCACTTCTGTATTTTTTCTTCTAACTGACTAACATATCATAGGCAATGGAATGTTATTTCTTTTCGAGAGCATGGGGTAGCCCTGAATTTTTTTTTTTGAACTTGAAGCTATGGCGGTCGCTTAGGTTATAAGATGGCGACCTCCTCTGACGACAGGCTTTCTCACAGGATAAGGTCTGCTTCTTCGGAAAAGAGAAGAAGAACTCTTTGGTGTCGATACAACTGTTGACAAAGCCTCTGTCAGGTTCATGCTGCTGCTGTTGCTGCTCTCTCTGCTGTTTATGAAGTCTGTACTTCTCCATCCATTCTTCTTTCTCCTTCTTGAATTCCTCCTTGAAGAGCTCTTCCTTCAGATCTTCAGTGACTTTTAGCATTCTCACATTTTCTATCTCTTCTGGCTTCGGTATCAGACTGTGTCTGACCCTATGCAAATTCACGTAGGCTTCGTTTAGCTTAGCTAGTTTGGAGCACATCTTCGTAGGAGGATGAGTTAACAATGGATGGGCAGACTGGAAACTTCCCCGGTTCTTAAAGTCAAAGCGCGGACGTGAAGGAAAACATTACTACACGGTTTTCTAGCCGGAACGTTCAAATAGTGTTATGGGAGGGATAGAGACAAGTCAAAGAGCATGAATCAACATTCCTATAGCCAAACAAACCACAAAGGCATTTTTTTTTCTTCAAAACACAACATTTTTTTATTCATACTAACAAACAACTCTAACATTTTTTTTTAACAATAATCCAACACTATAACATCAAACATTTTTTTCAAATACCAAACATTTTTTTTCAATTTACAGTCTACTTTAAACAGGGCTGACAACGTTGTGAATGAAATTGTGATTTCCACTGTTGAAAGTCATTAGGCCATTGATGGACACTACGTTTCCTAGTTAGAGACAAAAGATAAGCATACTGGTCACAAAACCATCGATCTACTTTCACATCGTTTCTAGAAGAATGACGAGGATCAAAATGAGTCACTAAATGTTCTAAAGAATAGCCCAGGCTGCAATGATGCAGAAAATACACACAGTACTGTCCACACACCAAGGAATATGTGCCTTGTTATTTCACATTATTGAATCGTGTGGTCTGAGCATTTCTTCTCATAAAGTCAATGATATCGTCTTCCAAAGGGGGCAGTCCATAGGAATCGAAATATTCCACACATCCTTCTTGAGGAAAGTAGACGGCTACCCAGTGGGTTCCTGGGAGATGACTGTCGTCCGTGTTGATGACATAAGCTTGATGGTCTTGAGGTTTGCGATGAGGGAGTTCATCTTTAGCACAGACGACAGGATTCCAAGAAGCCGTATACGAACTGTGGTTCAAAAGGTAATAAAGTTCCCAGGTATCCATTTTTTGTTCTTTTTTCTTCTTCACAGGTAATGATAAGTGATCAATTCGATCCTGACTTTTTGCTTGAAAATGTCTGACAAGTAACCGTTTCTTCGCCTTGTCTCCCAACTCTGATTCAACAGAGCTTCGATGCGATGGATCTCTTGAGTTGTTAATGGAGGACAATAATGTTCACGCAAGCCTTTATACCACTATTGTAACACGTCTTCTTCTGAGATGAAACTCCAAGCTTCGTCCAGATATTCGTCCAATTTTTCTTCTTGACTCAGCATCAGGCATTTATCGTGTTGAATTTCACTGGGATGATCGTTATGACATCCATAGCAATCTTTCTTGATCAATTCCTTAATTTTTTTCTGTCAAGACTATAGCATAACAGGAAACTAAATGTGATTCTTGTTCTGGCCATCTAGACTTCATCATGATGACTTCTTCGTCTTTGTCTTAGGGTTCTCCTTCCTCAGGATCTTCACATTCCATGTCCAAAGAATTCCTACTATACAAACATTGATAAAAGTCTTCCATGACTTCTAATAGTCTAGAATGACTTCTCTCAAACTGTTGGTTTATATCGTATTGTCCAATTCAGCATACAGGATGACGTTCACCGTATTATCTGCGCGTAGATTTTCTGCAAACTGAAATTCCACACGCATCTGGCCGGATTTTATAGGGTGAAAATGTCCCTCCTCGCTGTCTTGACTTACAATTCGTTAGAGAACCGTTTTCGAAAATGGAGTTTCACTGTAACTTTCCCTTTGGAAAATGGAATATTTTGTCCCAGATCTCCTTTTATAGCAATGTTGACAGTGTCTAAATACGACTTACTAACGGGCAAATAGTGAGGATGTACAAATTCACGGTGTACGTGATAGGTGTTTGCACCTTCCTGGTCATTGTTTGTGGTACTATCCACTTTGAAAGGAATGACACGCAGTAACGGAACAGAGGTGTGTCCCACCACGTTGTACTCCACCACATCGGAATACACAAAGATCAAATTAAGACCTTGGTTCAGTTCTACCGGGTTTCCAAAAGCTCTGTAAAAATCCATATTACTTTTGATCTTGGGGCTCATATTGTTTGCGACCATTTCTGCATGTCCACCCAAAATTTCAAACAAACTACCATTGAACCTGAGGGACAATGTGTCCGTATCTTGAAATTTGATCACGAGACGATGAGCCACTTTATTGTACTCAATCTTCACACTTTTTTTGGCTCTGTTCAGTGCTTTGCCAAAGGCTAAGTTGAACCTGTCCGAAATAGTGTCCACCAAATGTTCACCACTAAAATAATAACCTGAAGGAATTTTCAAGGTGTAGATAATGAAGGCTGGATTGCTGGCTGCTCTTGTGTCCCTTAAAAACCCGATTTTGTTGATTTCTTCCTCCAATTGGGCATTCAGGATTTCCACCTCGAAAGTGTTTTGCTTTTCGGTGATGTTTTTGATTTGTGTTGTGTGAATGATTTCCACTAAAGCCACTTCCCAATGGGCTTCGTGATCTAACTGGATGGTCTGAGGTAATTTGACCGTGTAACAGCACAACGTGTTGTTGGGAAACACCTCCATGGAACTGTCACTGGGTAAGGTTAAGTAAAAATGGTTGTTATTGCTCATAATTCCAGAGTTTTGTGGCTCTCCGAGGCGATACTGGAAGTTAGAGGAGTGTCTCCGCCCAAAATGGGGTTGTTGTTGTTGTTGTTGTGCTTGTTGTTGTTCGACTGGTGACTGGCACTGGCACTGGACACTAGGTTCCCGTGGTTCCCGTTCGAGGAGAATTTCAGGGAGGGATTAGGAAGCAGGTAACCGATGTAACTGCTCAATACAATGGTCCACAAGTGTTTTTTCTCCTTGTTGCAAACCCAAATTGGCAATGGATGCACCGATGACACAATACACCACGAAGGTTTGGCAGAAAAAGACGATCTGCGTTTTAGGCACACGTTTTCCATACCATACCCACAAGGGTTGTGTTTGTAAATCTTGCAGAGAAGAATTGGGTGAAGGAGTGATCGCAGTAGCTGAATCTGTGTGAAAGAGCATGATGGTCACTTCTTTTTATAGTGCGAAGCGTCGATGCAAGAATCAAAACTGGGTGGATATCCTTTCCAACGTACTTTGACTTCTTTGACACGTCGTTTGCCCACTTTACGGTTTCTGCGTTTGACAATGCCTTTGATGTCGTACACGTCGTCTTTTTTGGTGACACGACTTGATTTGAAATAAGTACGGGCTAGCGTTTTGTTGAGTACTTAACACCCATGGCTGTCTTTTTGAGTACCTTTTTGAGCACCTTTTTTCCTCCTTTACCACGCTCGGACAGAAAAATGAGTGTGTGGTGAGACAATTCCCACTCATGTTTAAAGCCTTTCAGTCAGGTTGTTAAGGACTAGTTAGTCCTACACCTGAGTGGCTAAATTTAAAAGTAGTCTGTGAGTACATAAAAGCCTGGGGATGAGGCTCTCTTTCCTTCCCCAGGAGTAATTAAAAATCACGCGGTGCGTTATTAAACCAGTGATATATGCTCCATTAGAGCGAAAATCACTTTAATTCAAGTAAGCAAGCAAGCAAGTTCGGGTACCGTCTCTAGCACTCTTGATGACACCAACTGTCTGGGTTATTTTCTTTCTTGCAAGCCCCTATGTTCCACTTCTGTTTGTGATAATAACTTGTGATACTTCACATTTTCTAAAGTGGAAATCTTTACAAGCCGTACAAAATACAAAACTTATATGACTTTGGCTTTTGACACTTGCACAGACTCTTCACTTTATAAGTGTCACGAGAAAATTGTATATCCAATGTTTACCATTTTCAAAAACACGCACACACTTGCAGCTTGACCAGAAATATGTACATCTTGTTTTGTGGATAAGTCACAGACAAGTCCAAGCATATATAGGTGATTATGAACGTTAGGAATATCCCCTCATTTTTTTCAGAAATATCAAAGCTTGTATGTGCATTTTCCCTTTTCCACTCTATATTAGTGCTTAGATTTGTTCCCAAAAAAAAAAAAAAAAAAAGAAACGAAATAATTTTGAAGAAAAAAAAAAACAACTGAATTTTGAATTCAGGTTTCTCTCTGTTTATAATTTTTTTCAAGTTGATGGTGCATGACAGAGTACATTCGCCTACCTTTCCAAAGTGAGAGCCATTTCTTCACATGTCATTGCCTTTGTTAAATTCGGTTTCTTTGGTTAGTTATCGTTAATCTTTAATTTTTTTATGCATTTTTTTTTTTTGATAGAAGATTTAAGGCTTTCTAGTGTTGTAACGGTATTTATGTTGTTTAGTCTGTTGATGAAATTATCTATAGCAAAGTGCTTAAGATTTTTTCAGGTTTTTATTATTTCAAGCCCTACAAAAGGAGACTAGGTTTGTCTTCAAAGAGGATTGAAGCTCTAAATTACACGGGCGTGAAGGAAAACATCGTTGTGTTTAATCTAATCATGCTTGCCGTCTCTCTTTGTGTTTTAGAGGTCATATTTCTTCTTAGGTAAATACACGCATCAATAGACAGACAGATTGGGTCATCATCCTTGAGTTTCACTGAACTTTCGGTTCTTTACTTCATACAAACCCCAAATTTATTAGTTTGAAAAAAAAAGATAACATGCCCCTCAATACAGTAACACATCTGTTCTGACTTTACCGATGTGAGTGTGAGTGTTTATGTTAAAATGTTTAAGTGAGATATAAAAAAATGGTCAGCTTGAAAACGCGAACCAATACTGTGACGCTCAGTATTTTGATGTGGTAAGAAGAATTGGTACAACACACACAAAGAGGGCTTGTAAGTTCACATTTCAGTCTGTCTGCACTGTAATGGTAACAACGCAAGAACATAGGGATTATTATGCCACACAGTCCTAGAACAAAACAATGCATCACCCGTTGTAAGCCATTTCATTGGCTATACTTATTTTCTTACCGCGTTCACTTCGAATTGACTTGAGTAGCTACTCACACAGTGACGAGAATGGCCATGCTTTACTGGGTCTATCCTATAGGCGATTTATATAAAAAAAATATTTTAAAAAATTAAACTAATGCACGAACAATGGTTCCATGGGCGATCCCATGGAAATTGTGTCCGTCTTATTACAAAATACATCAACATTTAATTTAACCGTGCAGATCGCTAGAACAAACCTCTGATCATATACATTTTGAAAAGTGTTGTGTGACACGGATCGCCATTGTCGCTTGGTGTCTGCTTTCTTCTTCGAAAAGAG
>CM068838.1:38350860-38435860 GCA_028554795.2 Sinohyriopsis cumingii
CATCCATAGCTAATAGAGTATCCATAGCTAATAGAGTAACCATGGTTAATAGAACATCCATAGCTAAAAGAGTATCCATAGCTAATAGACTATCCATAGCTATTAAAATGGTGAAACAGCTATACGGTTCTGTGCTCATGAAAAGGGCTCGTTAAACTGCTATCTATCGAAACACTATCTGTATTACGTCAACAATACAAATGATAACCGTACAAAGAACCCATATGTGTAGCAAACGTAGCACACCAATCATTATGTGTTCACTGTTGAAGTGGTTGTAACTATGAATTTATTATGGGTCATTTTACAGTTATGTGGTTAACAATATCAAGTTACGTGTTCACTGTGGAAACTGTTATAACGACGACTTTGTTAAGAGGCATTTGAAAGAGCCCTGGTTAAAGTATCAAGTTATGTGTTCACTGTTGAAGTGGTAATAACTTCGAGTTTATGATGCATCATTTGAAGATTATGTGGCTAGCAGTTTTACCTTATTTGTTCACTGTGGAAGCTGTTGTAACTATGAGTTTATTACGAGGCATATGAAAGTGCCGTGGTTAACAGTATCAAGTTATGTGTTCACTGTGGAAATTGTAGCAACTATGAATTTATTTGGGATAATTTGAGGCTCGTGTGGTTAACAGTATTAACTTATTACGAGGGATTTGAAAGTGCTTTGGTTAACAAAATCAGGTTATGTGTACACTGTGGAAGTGGTAGTAACTATGAATTTATTAAGGGGCATTTTAATGTTTAAGTCTATGATGAAGTCATACCTTGGCAAATCCAAAGAAAACTGGTGATGGTTATGTGCAATAAAAGATGAATTGGAACAATTAATATGTGACAAAAATACAAATCCATACAAGTTTTTTAGGATATTAATATCCAGATATTCGCGACATGCAGATCGTCTGTACAGTTGGATAAGAGTCTGACAAAAGAATGTCGAGACACGAACGGAAGAAAGGAATAAATTCAGACAATGGGTGATGCATTTGTATGTAACGATTTATATTTGCATCATGTGCCCTTTCTCGTAAGCTAATTAATGTTTATAACCACAGTTTGCATTTATATCGTCAACATTATATTTTAATTGCACATATCTTGTATTTAGTAAAGGAAATTTTAAACAGAGTATCCAGAATTATATGCATATCGGAAACAAACAGGAAAAATACTTGTAATACATGTCTCTTTTATGGATGACAGAAACAAGCTAAAACCGAGTAGCTTCAAGGTTCATAAATATATGAGACTATTTAATGTATCTACTTTGACATACACTCAGATCCCCGCAAAGATTTTCGTATAGTGAAAAGTGGGTTATTGTATATATAGAAACGTCAAAATATATAATTTCCAGATTAATTCCTGAGGCAATGTCACAAGGATTACCATTAAAATATAGGCGAAACCCGTCAATATACAACCCATAAGGCGCCCCTCCTCCCTGTGTTTGTGTATAATAATATAATAATAAATCTACTTCAGCGAGTACTTAGTTGCCTGTTAAATATTTCTATGGTAAATTATATTATCATATTTTGGCATTCGTTTCATTTCCAAATTTCAGTATAAACATGACCTAGCAGTACACAGCTACGGATCACTGCCATCTCATCTCTGCGAGGGTGGGCTCGTGTATCGGGTACGGCCTACGTGGATATGCGAGAAAGCTTGCCAATAGCTTCTCGTGGGTCGGTGGTTCTTTCCGGGGTTTTCCCGGCTCTTCCTCCACCATTAATACTGGCCGCCATGTATAGCCTACCGTGTGCTGACAAATGGCGTTAAACCCTACAAAACAACCAACAACAACACTAACTGTTTGCGTGGATTCGAGTCTTAGGCTCGGCTAACCTGAGTATGTGAGAAAGCTTGCCAGTAGCTTCTCGTGGGTCGGTGATTCTTCTTGGGATTTTTCAGGGTTCTTTCTCCGCCATATATACTGGCCGCCATGTATGGCCTAACTTGTGCTGAAAAATGGCGTTAAACCCTACAAAAACAATAACAACAACAACCTCGGAGCTTCCAACTCTCGAAGTAGTCCGGAACGTTCCACTTTTGAAGGGGCCTGATTAAGAATGGTCGTTGTGGCTGACGTCGTCATCATCATCATTATCATCATGTCATCAACATCATCAACAACAACAGCTGCTGCAACTGTGACTGAAATAGTAATTGTAGTAGTAGTAGTAGTAGTGATAATACAAGCACTCAGCTAACACTACACTTACCACTACTGCTGTTGCTATTAGAACTACGACCACTTTTCTCCTGGAATTCCATTATCTTATTTTGAAAGATTTGTGACCACATTTCAGTTATATCGGTACGTTCTAGAATTCAGATATCTAGTGGTTGCGGGAATGGGTGGAGTGGGATGGCATTTGCCACATGATTCAGGCGAAGGTGGCGCCGTCATGAGCCTACTTTGCAGCTGCGATTTTCATATTATTCCACAGTCATCTTCGTCTGACGCGGGAAATTCTTTACAAAACTCATATGTAGGAGCGAGATTGGGGTGGGGGTAAAATTAGCAACTGACGTAAAAACTGTGCTCAGTAGCAAAGTACTAAAGCACTAAAGAACTTTGGTCCTGGGCACCTCGGTAGGGGTGCCACTAAAGAACGTTGTCCCAGACGCATCGAATCCTTGGGGTTTTGACTGGTTTTTGTTTTCATATTCTTTCCTCGATATTACACCAAATGTCATATATAAATATAGTAGACTGAGCACCTTTAATCAAGATGTATCATAAACGATTAGGATTCCATGAAGTTTGTATTAATCAATGATTCGGTAACGACAGCATATTTTTACAGGTTTATTTTAAATTAAGGATACTTTATACAAAATTGGATGTATCGCGTTAAGAGCAGTAGTCGGGCATTATTTTATGCCACTGTTGCAAATTTTCGATCAAAACCTTACCTCGACAGCTTCTATTCTTTAAAATACACTAACGCAATCGCTAATTTTAGTGTATCCTCTCACAGTCTCGAAGATGAAGCAGGTAGATGGGCGAGACCTTATAAACCAATTAATGGTACAGTTTATTCTATTTTTAACCTCCCTGGCGACTTTAAAGGAATTTTCATGCATTGGAGGAGTTGTTCGGGGTTGGATTAATTCTAAAGGAGGTAATAATAGAAGGCTCATCATTGTTGTGCCAGTCTGATTGCTGATTATGCTTTTCCATTCCATGAGTTGACAAATGTACAAACGTTGAAGATTATGGGTTGTTTTATTTGGATGACATTGATGATAGTGATGACGAAGGCGAGAACAACGACATCAACGAGATTGGTCACCATCCTATTCATCTTTTCCTTTTATGCGATTTTCTCTTGTTAAACATTTCGTTTTATTATATACATGTACATCTAATCATATGTCATATTTTGTATTGTAGAGATGATGAGAAACTGAATGGGATGTGGGATAATACATTAATACGAACCGTTTCCTTGGTCGAAGCGCTTTTCAGTGAACGACCACCTGTTCGAAAAGTGATGATTTTGGGACCCAGGGCTCAGTTCAATGTTACATTTATTCTAAAAAGGCAAATGTAAACATGGTAGAGATAAACTTCTCAAATACGAATTGATGGCGAGGTCAAAGGTTGGATGAAAAGATTTGTCTCATTATGCGTGACGCTATACTCACGTTGTCCAACATAACTTATCAAGGTGTATATGCAAAACACCTTAGGTAGCGACCATATGACTTTACGGGGGGTCTTTAAATTTTCTTAGAGGGGATATTTTTTTTGTCATCTAGTGATAATTATTTTCATCTAATATAACCGATATAAGTTTTGTTTTCTTTATATCAAAGAAAAACATTTTTCAAAACTTTTGAAAGTCGGAACTTTGGTTCCAAAACAAATCAACGCCCCATCCGCCGCCATCAACTCAAATGGTCATACTCGTTTTATTCAGACATGTCAGTGAACTGTTCATGACATAAAGCAAACACGATGGATGAAATGCGGTTGACACGAAACAAAAATATCTCTGTTATATTGAATTAATGTAGCTTATAGCGTGCACGAGTAGGAAGGGGAAGAAAGGTTATATTTCATAAAAGAAAAGTGACGTGATTTTTTTTATTCGTTACCACATTAAAGAAACCAGTCTTATCTAAAAGTCTCCATTTTATAATATTTGCAATAGAAAATAGACAAAGACACTTGAGATATAAACAGCAAAAAAATTAAATTTAGCTTTTAGAAATTGTATGATTCCTTACGTTTTCACCTGCTAACCAGAAAATGATATGATTATGGAGTGAAACTGTGACAGTGGGGACGAAATATATTTGCTAGATACCTAATTACAATCCATAAAATTTTATAAAAACCACGTGTTGTCTCGTCTGAGGTAAGAAACAGTGCTAGCGTAATGCTGTCTTTAGAGTTAGTAATAATCTGAGGTAAGAAATAATGCTAGCGTAATGCTGTCTTTAGAGTTATACTTAATCTGAGGTAAGAAACAATGCTAGCGTAATGCTGTCTTTAGAGTAAGTCTTAATCTGAGGTAAGAAATAATGCTAGCGTAATACTGTCTTTAGAATTAGACTTAGTCTGAGGTAAGAAATAATGCTAGCGTAATGCTGTCTTTAGAGTAAGTCTTAATCTGATGTAAGAAATAATACTAGCGTCATGCTGTCTTTAGAGTAAGTCTTAATCTGAGGTAAGAAATAATGCTAGCGTAATGCTGTCTTTAGAGTTAGTCTTAATCTGAGGTAAGAAATAATGCTAGCGCAATGCTGTCTTTAGAGTTAGTCTTAATATGATGTAAAAAATAATGCTAGCGTCATGCTGTCTTTAGAGTAAGTCTTAATCTGAGGTAAGAAATAATGCTAGAGTAATGCTGTCTTTAGAGTTAATATTAATCTGAGGTAAGAAATAATGCTAGAGTAATGCTGTCTTTAGAGTTAGTCTTAATATGATGTAATAAATAATGCTAGCGTCATGCTGTCTTTAGAGTAAGTCTTAATCTGAGGTAAGAAATAATGCTAGCGTAATGCTGTCTTTAGAGTTAGTCTTAATCTGAGGTAAGAAATAATGCTAGCGTAATGCTGTCTTTAGAGTTAGCATTAATCTGAGGTAAGAAATAATGCTAGCGTAATGCTGTCTTTAGAGTTAGTCTTAATCTGAGGTAAGAAATAATGCTAGCGTAATGCTGTCTTTAGAGTTAGTATTAATCTGAGGTAAGAAATAATGCTAGCTGTCTTTAGAGTTAGTATTAATCTGAGGTAAGAAATAATGCTAGCGTAATGATGTCTTTAGAGTTAGTCTTAATCTGATGTAAGAAATAATGCTAGCGTAATGCTGTCTTTAGAGTAAGTCTTACTCTGAAGTAAGAAATAATGCTAGCTTAATGCTGTCTTTAGAGTTAATATTAATCTGAGGTAAGAAATAATGCTAGCGTAATGCTGTCTTTAGAGTTAATATTAATCTGAGGTAAGAAATAATGCTAGCGTAATGCTGTCTTTAGAGTAAGTCTTAATCTGATGTAAGAAATAATGCTAGCGTAATACTGTCTTTAGAATTAGACTTAGTCTGAGGTAAGAAATAATGCTAGCGTAATGCTGTCTTTAGAGTAAGTCTTAATCTGATGTAAGAAATAATACTAGCGTCATGCTGTCTTTAGAGTAAGTCTTAATCTGAGGTAAGAAATAATGCTAGCGTAATGCTGTCTTTAGAGTTAGTCTTAATCTGAGGTAAGAAAAAATGCTAGCGCAATGCTGTCTTTAGAGTTAGTCTTAATATGATGTAAAAAATAATGCTAGCGTCATGCTGTCTATAGAGTAAGTCTTAATCTGAGGTAAGAAATAATGCTAGAGTAATGCTGTCTTTAGAGTTAATATTAATCTGAGGTAAGAAATAATGCTAGCGCAATGCTGTCTTTAGAGTAAGTCTTAATATGATGTAATAAATAATGTTAGCGTCATGCTGTCTTTAGAGTTAATATTAATCTGAGGTAAGAAATAATGCTAGCGTAATGCTGTCTTTAGAGTAAGTCTTAATCTGATGTAAGAAATAATACTAGCGTCATGCTGTCTTTAGAGTAAGTCTTAATCTGAGGTAAGAAATAATGCTAGCGTAATGCTGTCTTTAGAGTTAGTCTTAATCTCAGGTAAGAAATAATGCTAGCGCAATGCTGTCTTTAGAGTAAGTCTTAATCTGAGGTAAGAAATAATGCTAGAGTAATGCTGTCTTTAGAGTTAATATTAATCTGAGGTAAGAAATAATGCTAGCGCAATGCTGTCTTTAGAGTTAGTCTTAATATGATGTAATAAATAATGCTAGCGTCATGCTGTCTTTAGAGTAAGTCTTAATCTGAGGTAAGAAATAATGCTAGCGTAATGCTGTCTTTAGAGTTAGTCTTAATCTGAGGTAAGAAATAATGCTAGCGTAATGCTGTCTTTAGAGTTAGCATTAATCTGAGGTAAGAAATAATGCTAGCGTAATGCTGTCTTTAGAGTTAGTATTAATCTGAGGTAAGATATAATGCTAGCGTCATGCTGTCTTTAGAGTTAGTCTTAATCTGAGGTAAGAAATAATGCAAGAGTAATGCTGTCTTTAGAGTTAGTATTAATCTGAGGTAAGAAATAATGCTAGCTGTCTTTAGAGTTAGTATTAATCTGAGGTAAGAAATAATGCTAGCGTAATGATGTCTTTAGAGTTAGTCTTAATCTGATGTAAGAAATAATGCTAGCGTAATGCTGTCTTTAGAGTAAGTCTTACTCTGAAGTAAGAAATAATGCTAGCTTAATGCTGTCTTTAGAGTTAATATTAATCTGAGGTAAAAAATAATGCTAGCGTAATGCTGTCTTTAGAGTTAATATTAATCTGAGGTAAGAAATAATGCTAGCGTAATGCTGTCTTTAGAATTAGCATTAATCTGAGGTAAGAAATAATGCTAGCGTAATGCTGTCTTTAGAGTTAATATTAATCTGAGGTAAGAAATAATGCGAGCGTAATGCTGTCTTTAGAGTTAGTCTTAATATGATGTAAGAAATAATGCTAGCGTAATGCTGTCTTTAGAGTTAGTATTAATCTGAGGTAAGAAATAATGCTAGCTGTCTTTAGAGTTAGTATTAATCTGAGGTAAGAAATAATGCTAGCGTAATGATGTCTTTAGAGTTAGTCTTAATCTGATGTAAGAAATAATGCTAGCGTAATGCTGTCTTTAGAGTAAGTCTTACTCTGAGGTAAGAAATAATGCTAGCTTAATGCTGTCTTTAGAGTTAATATTAATCTGAGGTAAGAAATAATGCTAGCGTAATGCTGTCTTTAGAGTTAATATTAATCTGAGGTAAGAAATAATGCCAGCGTCATGCTGTCTTTAGAGTTAATATTAATCTGAGGTAAGAAATAATGCGAGCGTAATGCTGTCTTTAGAGTTAGTCTTAATATGATGTAAGAAATAATGCTAGCGTCATGCTGTCTTTAGAGTTAATATTAATCTGAGGTAAGAAATAATGCGAGCGTAATGCTGTCTTTAGAGTTAGTCTTATTAATCTCCTGCTTTTCAATATGCATAGAAAATTAAACTTTTTAACAAAAAAGGATATGTAAAATAAAGGCTAATTTGAAGCGTTAACTATGCACAAACAATAGGATTCAGAAGCAACATAATGACTACTTGCACGGAATTTTCCTAAAAATCATTTTTTAACTGCAAAGAAAAGTAAATATTTGTGAAACAGTTTATCTGCTAGATATGCATCACAATTGATGGTAATAATACAAATATAAAGAGAATCAGAATGGCAATGATGATGATGATAATGATGATGATGACGACAACGATGATTGTTTTTATTGATATTTTGGAAAATAGTACTAGTAACATCTTCATCAATAATTCCAACATCTTATTTCAACGTCTGCAGTTTTCAAAGAGTATTATCTCGTTTCAGGCATGCGGTTAAAGGGGGTAAAATTAGTCTTTTTGTGTGCTGTCAGCAGTTCTTGAAATTATGCTAAGCTGTATTGAATAGACCACCCTGATATATATAATGGCTATCTACAAAAAATATGAGCTAATTGAATTTCTGTGGTATACTTTGAGTAAACATACTTACGGTTTTGATTTCAGACAATCTCTATTATCCATTTGTGATTTGATAATGCCCTAAAATTATTAACGAAATGAGCTCGTCGTGTTTAACTTTTTTTAAATTTTATTTTTTTATTTTTTATTTTATTGGGCAAAGAGAATCAGGTATACCAAGTTTTCTTGAAATCAGTTATAGAGACGTTCAGTTATTTCTCAAAAATAAAACGCAAAGTGCGAAATCTATTTTTGTAACATTGACATTGAGCTTCAGGCTACCAGCTGTCAGATATATGGGCTCTCTAAATGTTAATGCAGACATATATCCGACACTTTTAAATCGTTTG
The DNA here is from genome assembly GCA_028554795.2 of Sinohyriopsis cumingii. NCBI lineage: Eukaryota > Metazoa > Mollusca > Bivalvia > Unionida > Unionidae > Sinohyriopsis > Sinohyriopsis cumingii. Next base: position 38,359,283 of record CM068838.1, read on the forward strand.
ACGAGAACTAAATGTCTTGTCCGGAATGTAATGCAAATACTAAATCTATTTTGATAACAGCCACCTTAGTCCTGAAGGCACATGACCTAAAGTCCAGAGTGGTCTGTCTTGGTCAGAGAGAAACAAGCAAACAACATTTCATACAAAAGAGGTGTTTAGTGCAAACCTTATTTAGCGAAACTGAATGCAATGGTCCTCTGTTTTTTATCTGGTATTTTATAGACAAGTTGCAATCGGACTTAGCTGAAAGCCAAAAAGGGTGTAAAATTGGAACTTAGATTCATATTCTTGCAGATGGGCGTAGATACCATTCCCATCCTTCAGACAAAGTAGTTATAATGTTAGAGATTATTCTAGACTGTTTTAAAAATCAGATTTGTAAAATACATACGACGAAATTATATATTGTTATTTTGTACAAGAGCAATTCTTATTCTTAGCTGTTCCTAACAAGGAGCGACGATATACTTCACGAAACGGACTCCGTTATTGACCTCCGAACGCTACACGATACACTGTATCGTTCAATTAAACGTTCACGCAACGCATGATGAACAGACAGGCACTTATTTTGGTCCAGTAAACTAGTGATTAAGTTACGAAAACGAAACCATAAGAGACGCCCGCCTTCCCACCTACCCCGGCCGACAACTGTAGTCGCAGCTTCGTTTGCGGGGTACAACAATAAAAAGACTAAGACAATGATGCATTATGTCGCAAAAAAATTAAAGTTTGCGTAGTGTAATATTACCATTTATTGGTGAAAATATGTTAACAAATGTACTGCACAAAAAAGCAGGCAATATCAGCGGCAACCTAAAACAAATGGAAGACAACTGAGCATTTAAATAAGGTGAGGTGTTTCTTATTCTTCATCATGGACTCGTACGGTGTCAACGGACCAGCAAGGAACATGGCCGATTCAAACTTATTCGTGTTTTTCTCCGATATTACCCGTGTTCTAAAGTTTTTTTTTGTATCGCACGGCTATGCCGTAGGATACCGGTAACTGGTATTTGAAGGATGGACTTTACTAAGTGCGATATTTATTAAATACGTCAGTGGTGTTGCAATGTACACCTTTTGCTGGAGGTGAAAACACGCACTCACACACAGACACACACAACAATAACAACAGACGAAAACGCCACTAAGATTACAGTGTGAGACAAAGTTTATTTCGCCTCAGGTCATGGCTGACACATCTAGAGTACAAAGGAATTCAAAAAGAGACAAGCTTTCGCGTACCATTTATATCACATTTTTACAGGAGATATATGATGTAGTCAGAATTATGGTGCAATAAATTAGATATCCAACATGTTAAAGTTAAACATCTGTTACATCATTATTCAACTATCATTAACATTATTATGTAGTAATCATATTAGTCGGTGAAAACCTTGGTGATTACAAAGATTTCGGTTAACATGCAGTTTTTCGTTTCATGAAATATTAATAGTTTACAAAAATAAACATCCCATTATCAATTAAATTTCAACATAAAAACTCTAATGCATTTAAATAACTTATAAAGCTAAGTACAGTTGAAACAGACTAATTATTAAAGAGTAATTGTTTAGGCTCTTTGTGATACTTGTTTCTTAGAGAGAGTGTTCTTTCAGTTTTCAATTCAGGATAATAAAAAATAAACTGAATATCATCATCCACATCATTTTGTTCCATAACGCACATAGTCTTACATATAATCTTTAACCATCTACCATTTTCTAGTAAATGCAGGTTTACGTTTTTACATTTAAAATAAATAATGCAAAAAAGTGTTTTTGTAAAGAAATGAACAAATCTTCAAAGGGAAGATTTGTTTTATAAACACCATATGTGTTTTCCTTGCTGGATATTTTTTGTTTCATTTGCATTCCATGTCTAAATTTACATGTCCGTCCGTCTGTTTTTCATACTGTTTATGAGCCATTGTTTATGAGGAAAACATTGCGAGTACAAAGCGTATCCAAATTCATATATTTGAAAACATGTTTTATGTAAACAAACCATCGATATGTATTATAGTATTATAATATGCCTTGGTATCGTTCAGTATAATTTTAAAATATGACATTCACATATTTGTTCTACTTTCTCTCAGTTAAGCTACACCAATACCATTAAAGTTCAGTTTAATTGTAAGTGGTTGTCTTCCACTTTCTCTATAAAGTATGTATTATGGGGATTAGTATAGGAAAAGAAGGATATGACCATATTACAATTTTAATTTTGGCTCCTCTCGCTTTTTATATATATATATATATATATATATATATATATATATATATATATATATATATATAAATAGATAGATAGATTGATAGAAAGAGAAGACAATGGCTTTCATTATACCAGAAAAGTTTAGAACGTTCTTCGAGGAATTCATACGCCATATAGCCCCCACCCCCCTTTATTGCCGTTAATTGCCTATATTCTTGTATAAAGAAAAATGATGGCGGATGATGTTTATACAACACTTTTAGACAAAAATGATTTCAGATGATAATATGTAAAAACAGGCACTCTACAGATAATGCGAACGTCACAGAGAGCGAAAGATGTAAACTGAAGTTGTCTGTATTTGCAGCTTGCACAGAGTAGAGAATGTTGGCATATTGTAATTGTGGAAACTGTATACGATCTAAGAACAGAGCTAACAAAATGACTGATCACATGTGATCCAAATCATCAGCCTCAACTAGTCTGAAGTACCATATCTTTAGCAGTTATTGAAATAGAGAAAACGAGCATTGCCAGATTAGACAATACCAGCTTCTGAAAGTACAATGATTGAATTACTAAATATATAAAATATTAAAAACCTGTGTCAGCTCTTATCTTTATTATTTACTTCTGAAATCCAGGAAGTGAAAATGACCAAGTGCAGCTAGCAGTTTTATGATAGGTGCACATCTGAAGTAGGGCCTAGCCGTATACTCTATAATCCAAATTATTGCCATCAATCATCCACCAAAATCAAGGAAATTAGAAGCTCTTTTAATAATATCTGAGACTGACAACGTCTTTTTTTATACATCCAGTATAACCAGTAAGGAAACCCAGGGAAACTCTTCTTTAAAAATCCAACCCTACGCATTACACGAAACGTTAGAGCTCCACCAATGAGATTATATAAAAATAATGGCAGGCAAACAAAAGTTACCTACCCTGCCAGCATTCTACTCTCGCAACACCAAATATCAAAATTTTGTTTACCACAAACTTGGTAACGTAGTATAGTGCGTATTTATGTGGGACCTATATAAATTGCTATTCAAAGGTACTATAACTCATACGGTAGGCAACTCTGTCTTGGCATTCGGCCCCACAACGATTCATAAGGGGGCAGGGGCCAATTTTTTTGTACAAATTTAATGCCACCATCAGCGACCTAGTATAAAAATTTATAAAGAATCAAATACAAATGTAAGGTCCATATTTCTAGATACCTATATTAAAACAAAGCATAAGAATATTATCCACTTGACCAGAGAAGTCAATGGCAGTTCATAGCAGAAGAAGTTTATGTACCCCAACCCCAAATTTCTACCGGCAATTTTCATGTTCGACGGTCATTTTTTGACACCATGTGATGCTCACAGTGCAAACACAAGTCCTTTTCCTAGATAACAATTCTGCAAAACAGTGTGTACTAAACAGGCTGATGCAATTGAAAATATTTGTCATCCAAGCCTTTTTTGGAGATATTCTACTTGCCCCAAAACCCATGTGTTTACTGTTATGGGAGGATAGCTCGTCGTCCTAGCCGACTATTGTTATTTCACTATCAACATACTGCAGAGTAACTATGGAAGGTGTACATGCCTGACATCAATTTCAAGAAAAACACAAGCCCGAAACACTTTGTTCACAAATATATCCATACATTTGAACAGTACCTGAAAAAGTCACACCATAGTCTTAAGTTAAGAAATTTGCCAGGGGCCAGTTTACGAAATTGGACCCTGCACCTTAGGCAGTCGATGGAATTTCTGATGCACACAAAGCACAAGCGGTCAGAGGATGTTAAAGTTTACAGGCACACAATACACTTGGATGAGTTTGATATAGGTCTTGGAAGAAGTTTACTCTTGCAACTAAGTGCAGCATGTTAGCCATTTTTAATATTCCATCGCTGCTATCGGAACTAAAAGATTTAGCAGGGTACGAGAACTGTGGAATCAGGTCACAAGTAATTGTTCCAGTTCAGTACCCATGAATTTAGTCCCAGTCTATTTTTAGAGCAATGTTTCCCTGTCCCCATTTAGTGGTGATAGAAGAGTTAGATTTAGACGTTCTTGGTATGCCTTTAAAGGCATTTATTTATTCTTTAGAATATCGGCTTATGGTGTGGCTGTCTATGTGTGTTTTGGCGACAGTGTACAGTGAGTAATAAGGTCTTGCTGATGATCCGGAAGTGAAATATCTGTTCCATTGCACGCTGGTTTGTTTTCAGTCCAGCCTTTCAAAACAATGCAGGTGAACCTTTGCCAAGAACTTTACCACGAAGTCATCTGTGAAGATATTTTATACTGACATATACTTTGTATTGATTGTCACACAGTGGAAAGTTCAGTATTTAGAAACAAATGTAGAGAATATATAGTAAAATTAATTGTTCTATGTCCGTATATTACCGATTCTGAATATTCCATCGCTGCTATCGAAATTGAAAATTGAAAGATTTAGCAGGAAACGAGAACTGATATTTTGCAATAATATATTCCTTCTTGCATGTACTAGTAGTGATCGCCTTTTACAGGTTACCTGCGAAAATCTGAGACTTTCGGTTGCCTTCCATAAATTAGAGAGGGATTTTATATATATATATATATATATATATATATATATATATATATATATATATATATATATATGTGTGTGTGTGTGTGTGTGTGTGTGTGTGTGTGTGTGGAAAGAGCATCATATCAACATTCTATTATGTGGGTTGAATGAGGGAGGAGTAACACGGCAAATCTTGCTTCATACAATTCTTATATGAATATCCTAACAACAACGGCTACTTTCTCATCGCAGTTGCCAACATTGTTATATGTAAGAAAGATCTTATGTTGACTGTAATCACGTTTCAGTTCATAAAGACATTTTCAGCAATAATACCAACGGGAACAGGTCAGATAACAGAAGCAAAACTTTAGAAACTGTAGCAAGATGTACGAATAATTTCCGTGACGAAATTAGAAAGCATAACAAGACCGTACGTCATGTACGCGCAACAAATATCAAGACTGGCGAGCAAGAAGTTTTTGCTTCAAAGTACAAGGCCGAGAACTCTCTAGGCCTTAACCATCGGTTTATTTTGTTGTTTGTTCAGACGCTCGTAATAAATCTTATTCAGTAATCTTTGACTGCTGGTATTCTACTTCTTTTCTAGAGATGGCATAAGGTTCATTGTTGCCTCGTATCATGTATATGTCCTTTGAATTGTTTTATTTTTAATCTATCTGGTTTGAACGTCCATAGAGAGATTATAGTACATCCAGTTTAAGATGTTTACGAATTGAGCGACTTTGGTGAAATACGACAAACTAAACTCAAGCGAATTCTTGCAAATCCGCCAAAAACATAATGGTTATATCAAAGTCAAAATTGTCTGGATCTGTTACAAAACCAACGAAATTCAAAAGTGTTGGTTTTTAGGCGAGTGCCATTATGAGATTATATTTCAAAATCATGTTTTCGACCACTTAAATGGCAACAAAGCAGACAATATACTTGAAATTAGTGAGTCTGTTATATCAAACGAGAAGAGCAAAAGAGCTCATATCGGAAATGCTAGTAAATGTAAAACCTCGCGACTTATGTAAGTTGTAGTACGTTGGCGCGCCATCAGAAATACAGACGCGGTAACAAAATCGTATGCTGATGTCAAACTCGTAAAAACATAAATGAAAATTCTTTTTTCTACTGCTGCCAGTGTTTGACGACAAGATCAAAGTTATACCAAACAGACACTTTTCTGGTGAACCTTATCCGGCTGGTAAAATACCATATGAAATCTATTATCGTACATTTTAAATGAAGATTATATTAGGAAAAATGAAAAATATATCTTCAAGTTTACCGAGGACAAATTAGATGGTGAGATTTCACCTATTTTTCTAAAAGCAATTGAATCTTATTATCTCATTGTTAGGTATCATTGCAATTATGTATATTACGCAAATACACGTTAAACCGCTGTCTATTTCATTGAAACCAAGTTTGATGGTAGAATAGAGATGCCTAAGGATTAAACATCAGTAACAGCAATAGAACTTCCCTGACAATTTGGATGTGCCATTCAGTGATCTTATTTCTTGCATGATCCAGCTAACGTCTACAGCATTCCACCTTAGGTGAAATTTTATGTTGGCATTGTACATGTGCTCGTATACTGCCATTATTCGTTTTGTGTCAGATTGATACCTCATATTACAATAATTAACTTGTATCTAATGCAAGCACAATTTACCGCAATTTGACATGGTGCCGTTTCTTGTTTTGTCATTACTTAGAACGTAAACAATATAAGTGCGTTATCTTAAAAAATCATCTATTGCAAGAGAGCAACTAGCGTTTTCTTCGGATACATCTTGGTGATATCATTAGACGCAGTAGCTATAAACTCAGTCTGGTCTTGGACGCTTGTTGTAACGTAGCCGTATTCTTGACGCAGATCTTCAGAAAGAATGATGATTCTGCTTCGGTAAATCGACAACGTTAACAAAATTATAGTAGTCGCCAAAGAATCCATCTCATAATGGTTACAGACTTTGTTATGAAATTTGTGTCGTTCTCATGAGAGAGCATAACTTGCGAACAGTTGTTAAAACATGTGTTAACAAGCAGACCGGAATATGCTATGACAGAAACTTTGAGTCAGGACAACACTTGTGCTAAACAATCATCAGGCAGATTGATGACGTATCTTACAAAAGTTTGCTTGAATTCTAGAAGTGGTGTTCTATTGCCTTCTACGTTGTAGCCATCTGGATTATATCTGATGCCGTATATATTTCTGATGTAGATGCTGTTGCCAATAACTGTTTTGTCCGTAGTGATCTAAATATACCTTTTGATCACGGCTTCATATCATGTTCCCCAGAAACATGGCAAGGTCACGTAATCTTTTTCCTTACCAAGCTTTGTCTAGCTACATCCTCTGGCGATGCAAATGTACATATATCAAGAACCGTGGCTAGCTCAGAGCCGCCAGCTGTGGTTGGCATACTCAAAATCCACTCTGCTGACATGTTTCAACTGATGGGCTTTCAGTATTTTCCAAGACTGCGTCTAGATCCATTGCTATCAGCTCTTTAGTTCGTCATAACAAATATACGAGAAGGCGGCTAGTATGCGGTCATGTGAGTGAGAACAGGCCAGGCCCTAGGATATGCGGGGCGCGAGGCAGCATGCAGGGCCCAAGGCAGCAAGCGATGAGCGTGTGGCCCCAAACACAAAAATTTCATTGCCTGAAAGCGCAAGGCCCAAGGCGATTCGCCTTGCCCTATGGCCGGGCCTGAGTGCCTGAGTGCGAGAAGAAAAAATATCTTCCAAAATCTAGTCCTCGTATAATGTGCTAGACCTGCTAAATCTGCCATTTCTCAATGAAACATATTAGAATCGCTAACGTACGCACCAGGTTTATGCCGTGAAAGACTCCGGGGTCGGATCTCATACTCATCGAAGTCGAGTGAGACCGAGTAGCCATCAAACTATCTGAGACATATGGGTCTGTACTGAAATCGGAACTCAGGCAGTATCCATTGCCTGTTACAGAACACCGGTTGGACTCCAACCTGAATTCCTACTCTGTGAGACACTAAATCTTTCGGCAGCTATATATTCCAAGACATCATATTCAGTATGGATAGTCCCAATATTATGTTGCTTAGTTTTTGGTTTAAAAAATCTTTGTATTTTGTGTTATTAAAATTGGAATGCAGGCAGGGGAGTTAATTGTAGTGTGACCAAAATATAATAAATCAGGGGAGGTCGCTTATGTTACTTTAAATCGACATGAGACAAGGGAGATCACTCGGGTGAGCCTGTTTCATTTTCGTATAACAATATTTTATCAGGTGGAACTCTACATTTTCGTATTTTGCGTTTAGGATTTTAAAGAAAAATAATTTATCCGGCTTTCCTCACTCGTTATACTAGCTATTTAAAAATGACCTTGTATATCTTAGGTATAGTTTTAAAAAGAATAAAATAAATTCCCTTTATTTAGGTGTATGATTGATGGGTGTAATATTTGTTATTGAGCGTACCGCTTGGCCTTAATCCAGATGTGCACATTTCAAAAATGTGCTAGCTCCACTTGATCATTTGCACTTCCTTAACTTCAGAGATAAATTGTATAAAAAAGAGCCGATAACTTTGTTTTACATTTTCTATATTTGGTAATTCATTCATTGCACTTTCAGAAGCTGGTTTAGCCTAGTCTGGCAGAATACATTTTCCCTATTTTAATAGCTGCTACGGATAGTGTACTTTATGCTAGTTCAGGCCATTTTCTTTTAGCACAAGGGAGCAGTCATTTTAGTTAGTAGTGTTATGAGATCATGTACGTTTCCAAAATCACAATATCCAAAGAAATGTCAGCCATATTACATTAAACAAGCATAGAGGTATGCCAACGTTCTCTCCACTGTGCATGTTTAAAATGCAAACAAAAATTTCATCATACATATGCCACTCTCTCAAAAGGACATAATAACTTGTGAGTGCCCCCTCAGCTCTCATCATCTGCTATCATTTTTGTGTAAAATAACTATAGAAGTATCATCACCTGCCACTCATTCGCCATTATGTTTTTCTAAAATCAGTCCAGAAGCATTGTTATCTGCAGGCTAAATCATTTTTTTTAAATACAGGAACATCAAATAATCAAAAGCAAACATAATGTAGAGGGATCTAGTTTGCAGTATAGGGAAAGGGGGCTCTCTAGTTATACTCCGTGCATTAATTACAAGTGCACGGCAAAGATTTTTTCCGATACAACAATTTGCAGACAAAATTCGTTTGCTGATGTGGGATAATGGCGAGGTTAGCATATCATTAAAAGGCGCACTGCACTCCTAGAACCTTAGTGTGCTAATACAATCTTTCCCTGGCCGCTAAGTGTTACTCTTGTTACATTTTAGTATCCATTTTCGAAAATCTGCATGATTACACAATTTTTAAACCTCCAAATTCTGACTAATACAGTAAACAGACATAGTGGTACTATCGCATACTTTTAGCTGGAAATTTACAGCTTGGTCATTATTATTAACAAGAATAATGCTTCTTGACTTTTAATAATGTTTACTTTATAACTTCTAGTATTACTCTGTAGAACCCAGCGATGATTGTATTCATTCATTAACATCTTCCAGTATAATTATATATGAAGTCAAACATTGTCTTATAATCTTTACATACCAGTAGTGCTTTTTCTTTGCTCACATTCACGTTTAAATTTCCAATCATCGCAATAATTACGCAAAAGTATTCACAGAAGATTGGAGATCTTTCGTTTTCTCTGCAAGGAGAACTATATCAGCTGCACAAAGAGGTAAAAGTTATTTGAAATTTTCTACATCTGTAATTTGCAGTTTTGTGCTATTGCAATAATTCAATTTAATGTATTTTTAAAGGTCATTGAGATACAGGGCCGACAAGAGGGGAGGGCAACCGGGGATACATCGGTAATCCATTGTGGATGATATTAATGTCACGATATGTTTCTACTGAGAGTCATGACCTATATTGTTTTAGGTATTAGTCTGTATATTGATTGATCGTCAACAAGTCATGATTAATCCATCTTAGCATGAAGCAACCTTTCTCTATTACATCAACTGACTTCAGTTCTGTAAAAGAAGGATTGATGGAGGAAATGAACGATGAATCCTCTGTGAGTTTGGACTTCAGGCAATAGGATTTATCTGTCTCATTAACACACGCACGTGTTCTTGCAACAAAAAAAAAAGGTAAATCACGTGTCGCTTGCTGTGGGTATACTTTAACAGTTTAACTACATATTATTCTTGTGTGCACTTCACAGATGAGATGAATGGGAACGATGAAATCCCAGTTAGAAATTCTAAACCGGAAACGTTTACAGTACACGTATTTCTAACTGCACGCAGATTTAAACGTTTATTAGACAATAGTTGAAAATACATCTGTATATCTGTTTTTGTTGCTGTTATTGTTTTTGTTATTTTTCCTATCAACCGGAGACTTCTGATGATATTTTCATTTAGTTTTCCTTCTGTGTTCTGAAGTCCATGTCTGAGCAAGCTGACAGTGTATTTTACAGTCTAGTGTAAAATCACATTATATAGAGAGCTGCCAGAGTATTGTAAAGTCCGTAGTACAAATGATCTGCCTTGTGTTTGGTAACGACTAGTGCAGAGTCCATGTTATATAGATAGCTGCCAGGGTATGGTAATGACTAGTGAAAAGTCTATATTATATAGATAGCTGCCAGTGTAAGGTAATGACTAGTGTAAAGTCCATATTATATAGATAGCTGCCATTGTAAGGTAATAACTAGTGTAAAGTCCATATTATAGCTGCCAGTGTATGGTAATTACTAATGTAAGTCCATATTATATAGATAGCTGCCATTGTAAGGTAATAACTAGTGTAAAGTCCATATTATAGCTGCCAGTGTATGGTAATGAATAGTGTAAAGTCCATATTATAAATTAGCTGCCAGTGTAAGGTAATGACTAGAGTAAGGTCCATATTATATAGATATATGCAGTGTATGGTAATGACTAGTGTAAAGTCCATAATATATAGATAGCTGCCATTGTATGGTAATACCTATTGTAAATTCGATATTGTATATATAGCTGCCAGTGTATGGTACGGAGTGGTGTAAAGTCCATATTATATAGATAGCTGCCAGTGTATGGTAATTACTATTATAAATTCCATGTTCTATATATAGCTGCAAGTGTATGCCAATAACTAGTTTATAGTCCATATTATATAGATAGCTGCCAGTGTATGGTAATAACTAGTGTATAGTCCATATTATATAGATAGCTGCCAGTGTAAGGTAATAACTAGTGTATAGTCCATATTATATAGATAGCAGCCAGTGTATAGTAATGCCTAATGTAGAGTACATATTATATAGATAGCTGCCAGTGTAAGGTAATGACTAGAGTAAGGTCCATATTATATAGATATCTGCAGTGTATGGTAATGACTAGTGTAAAGTCCATATAATATAGATGGCTGCCAGTGTATGGTAATGGCTAGTGTGAAGTCCATATTATATAGATAGTTTTCAATGTATGGTAATGACTAGCGCAAAGTCCATATTATATAGATAGCTGTCAGTGTATGGTAATCCCTAGCGTAAATTCAATGTTGTATATATAGCTGCCAGTGTATAGTAAGGGCTGGTGTAAAGTACATGTTATGTAGATAGCTGCCAGTGTATGGCAATGACTAGCGCAAAGTCCATATTATGTAGATAGCTGCCAGTGTGTGGCAATGCCTAGTGTAAATTATATAGATAGCTGCCAGTGTATGGTAATTACTATTGTAAATTCCATGTTCTATAGATAGCTGCAAGTGCATGGTACATGCTGGTGTAAAGTCCATATCATGTAGATAGCTGCCAGTGTATGGTAATGCCTAATGTAAAGTCCATATTATATGGATAACTCCAGGTGTACGGTAATGGCTAGTCTAAAGTCCATATTATATAGAGAGCTGCCATGGTATGGTAATAATTAATGTAAAGTCCATATTATATAGATAGCTGCCAGTGTAAGGTAATAATTAGTTTATAGTCCATATTATATAGATAGCTGCCAGTGTATGGTAATAAATAGTGTATAGTCCATATTATATAGATAGCTGCCAGTGTATGGTAATAACTAGTGTATAGTACATATTATATAGATAGCATCCAGTGTATGTTAATAACTAGTGTATAATCCATATTATATAGATAGCTGCCAGTGTATGGTAATGCCTAATGTAAAGTACATATTACATCGATAACTGCCAGTGTACGGTAATGGCTAGTATATCGTCCATGTTATATAGATAGCTGCCAGTGTGCGGTAATGACTAGTGTATAGTCCATATTATATAGATAGCTGCCAGTGTATGGTAATAACTAGTTTATAGTCCATATTATATAGATAGCTGCCAGTGTATGGTAATGCCTAATGTAAAGTACATATTATATCGATAACTGCCAGTGTGCGGTAATGACTAGTGTATAGTCCATATTACATAGATAGCTGCCAGTGTGCGGTAATGGCTAGTCTAAAGTCCAAATGATATAGATAGCTGCCAGTGTATGGTAATGACTAGTGTATAATCCATATTATAAAAATAGCTGCCAGTATAAGGTAATGGCAAGTGAAAAAACGATATTACATAGACAGCTGCCAGAGGAAAATGGCCAGTGTGTCAGGCGGATTTGTGCACTTCTTCATAACCAAGTTGCTGCTTTCATTCATTCGGTGATTGACTGTTTCATCCTTGTTGCAATCACTGACTACGTAATTGATTGTGTCATTATTTCTGCAATCACTGATTAAGTTATTGACTTTATCATCATTGCTGCAATCACTGACTAGATCATTGATTGTATCATCCTTGCTGCAATCATTTAATAGGTCAATGATTGTATCATCATTGCTGCAAACTGAATAGGTCACTGATTGTATCATCCTTGCTTCAATCACTGTCTAGGTGATTGATTGAATCATCCTTGCTGTAATCACTGATTAAGTTATTGATTGTAACATCCTTTCTGCAATCACTGATTAGGTGACTATATCAGCCTTACTGTAATATTTAATCAGTGATTAGGCGATTGATTTTATCATCCGTAATCAAGTATCATAATTAGTGCAATCACTGAGTAGGCGATTGATTGTATCATCCTTCTTGCAATCACTCATTAAGTGATTGACTGTATCATGCTTACTGCAGTCCCAGACCAGGTTATTGTATCATCCTTACTGAAATCACTAATTAGCTGACTTCATGAACCTAAGGGGAATCAGTGATTAAGTGACTGCTTCATCCTAATTGCAATCACTGACTAGGTGGTTGATTGTATCATCCTTACTGAAATTACTAATTAGTTGACTTCATGAACCTAAGGGGAATCAGTGATTAAGTGACTGCATCATCCTAACTGCAATCACTGACTAGGTGGTTGATTGTATCATCCCTTATTGCAATCACTGACTAGGTCATTGATTGTATCATCCTTACTGCAATCACTGACTAGGTGGTTGATTGTATCATCCTTACTGCAATCACTGTCCAGGTGACTGTATCATCCTTACTGAAATCATAGATCAGGTGACCATCATCTTTATTCCAGTCACTGATTAGGTGATTGTATGATCCTTACTGCAATCACTAATTTATTATTATTATTATTATTATTATTATTATCACTATCCACTACCCCATGCTCTTGACATGTTTCCTTAGTATTTCCATGCATAACTCTAACGTGATATAATTTGAACACGCTTTCGTACTCTGTGAAATAGGTACAATAATCCCTTTTTTTCAAATAGATGCAGGATATGCTAAAAGATAGTGACATTAATCTTCAACATGCATACATTCCTTTTTCCTTCAATCGATTATTTTGCTTCCACATATATCAGTTTAAATTCTAGGAGTATGATAAGAAACTCAGAGTTTTGTCAAAGATGATTATATTTATGGTTGCAGAAGATTTTGAAATAATCTTCGAGGCCGAATTCAGTTTGATACGTTTATATAGAGACATTTTGTCGGAATTATTTAATTGTTTTCTTTCCAGTTTCGTGGGAAAGCATTTGTAACTCTTTGGTTAAACCTGGAATATGTTGAAGCAATATTCGAATCAGGAAACTTCCACACTTGACCAAAATGATATTCATTTAAATATGTATTAGGAGCCTAACCCAATTAATTCATATTATTTCACTAATGTGCAATACATAACTGATAATATTCATTACTAAGTGTGATATTTGCAGAATTGTTTATTCTAAACCAAAATATTTAACGAACGTAACAAACCGTAAAGTGCTTCCAGTGCTATATCAGCCAATGTTTCCTGAGTGTACAGAAGTTTCCATTTGAGAAAACAGACCAATTAAAATTTCCAACCACATCAATTAAATCTCTGGTTGCACTCATAATTCGATTTGTCATATCGTATCACCTTTTCTGACAACCATAACTTGGCGCTCTTGGTATAGTAGTGTCTTTAATGAGCTACAACTTTTTTCAAAATATAGCTTCTAGCGGAATTAGAAGCAAATACCTAACTATGAATCAAATGTGCTTGCCAAGAAAGTAGCGCGTGATTCGAAGGCTTTGTTCTTAATTTTACCACAACAAATGTATCGCGGAAACTATGTAGCGCACCAGAGACACTGAAATAGCGGTTGTGTATCTCAGACGATTTTGAAGTTTATTTGTCTTTCTTCAAACAATCCTAATCAAGTTGTTGTACGGATTGGAAGATGAACAAACCAATATGAATGCGTTTCTTTGCTTGAAAATATCCCCAATCCGATCATGGGACTTCCAAATTCCATGATGGAAGAATACGGCAGTGAGCCTTTGCAATCAGACGAAGCTTATTAGGCGGCGGGCATAGAAGGAACGGCAAAAGATTGATTGAAAGGAAATCGTGCACCATGCATCTGACGAAAAGAATGTGAAGACCCAGTGGCCATAAACAATTGTTGCAACCTTAAAACAACTTGATGATACCTTAGACCGAATTACAGGAGTTGAAGATGTGAAGAAAAACAACAAGCTGTACCTACACCCATGTATATTGTTGGAGATTAGGGGTTGCAAAGGAACGCCGAAGTTACTCCGTAGAAGTAACACCAACCAGCCAGGCTCCATCGGGAAATCAAGAACATTCGCTTAAAACTAAGATCGTGAGGTAGAAGTATAATAAAGTAAACAACATGGAGAAAGAAGTTTTACAGCAACTGTGCAACAGGTCTCGATAAAACCTTAAGCGCATCAGGATAGCATAATGATTGAAAAAGGAAAGGAAAGATAAACCAATAAAGATGAAGCTTTCATCATCAGCACATCACCACTGTTAGACGAAGAGAAGTCAGGAAGGCTGAGAGCCAATTAAGAGGATGCTGAACATTTCCCACTTTGATGCAAAAAGACGTTAAACACTCGGGGTCTTCAACGAAATTGTCTCAGAAGTAATGCCTCAGAAAACCCTTAACGCCAATGAACCTACGTGGTTTAAGTAGTGAAGTGGGATACCCTACGGACAATGGAAATTCCAGTCAAAACACCCCTGGGACACTCTACGGACAATGGAAATTTAACATGGCGAAAAATCGTGGGACACTCTACGGACAAGGGGAATTAACATGGGAATAAATCGTGGGACACTCTACGGACAAGGGGAATTTAACATGGGAATAAATCGTGGGACACTCTACGGACAAGGGGAATTTAACATGGGATTTTTTTTTAAAAAAAATTTTTTTAAAAAAGGGGTAGGCAATTCAAAGACTATCTCTTTTCGAGAAATATGGCTGGCCCTGAAAAGGGCCTTTGGGTTTTCTTCTTCTAATTTCTTCTTTTCCTCCACCAAGTTCTTATTTTATCTCCTACACTCTTCTTCTCTTTCTTTTTTTTCTTCTCCTCTTCTTTCTTCTCTTCCTCCTCTTCTTTCTTCTTCTTTTCATTTTCTTCTTCTTTTTCAATTTTTTCGTTCCAATTGCGTATTCTTATTCTTTCCTCTTCATCCTCCTTCTCCTCCTTGATCTCTTTCATGACACCACTAATTTTGTCCTTTGCTTTCCTTAAGTTATTAATTTCCATCTTCACACGATGGGGACTATAGGAATAATGGTCTTCAACCAGTCTTAATAGCATCTGTTCCATTATTCCTAAGTTGTCTAAAACGTCTTGCAAGGTTTGTAATTTGTCCATTTGGTTTGACGCCATCTTCTTTGTATTCTTTGCAGAATGGTTTGAACAACTAATACTGTGGGTTCTTATACGAAAAGCGCGAACGTGAAGGAAAACATCCCCCTAAAAACATAAAATGGATCTTACCTAGATGATGACCAAACATCGCGTGGACGTGAAGGAAAACATCCCCCTACTTTCTCATTTCATATAATATAACCCTAACTATACTCTCCACATTTGCTAAAAAACCCATAATCTACTATTCACACTAACATACCTGAGCTCTTACAAACACACAAACACATACACTTCCACTATTAATAAAGAGTTAGTGTTTATTTTCACACTACTCTACCTACTCACATTGGCAAATTAATAGTTATTTCTTTTCTAGACTATTGGGTAGCCCTGAAAAGGGCTGTTTTTTTTTAAACTCCAGATGCACCTATCTAATGGTTGCACCTTCCTGGCCTGGCGCCGCACACGCATCTTCTTCCCCAGTCTTCTTTCACCTTTCTTCTGGGGAGCGCAGAGGGAGGATGATTCGCTTCAGCACCCCAATCCTCTGTTTCAGGAATATTAAACGACATCATCTCTTCTCTTTTCTTTTCCTCCTCTTCCCTCTGTCTTCTCTCCTCTTCTTCCTTCTTTATTCTTGCTTCTTCTACGATAGCCTCCGCTGATAGTTCGTTTACTATCCGCCTGGCATATTCCAGGTGCATCTGGAGTTCTAACAGTTTCACTATTCTGCTAGTCATTCTTCTGGCTGTGTTGATCAATCAACAAGGGTAGCTGGACTGCCGAACGAGTTTCAATTTATACTGAAAGCGCGTACGTGAAGGAAAACATCCCCCTAAAAACATAAAATTCATCTTACCTAGATCATGACCAAAAAAAACAACAACAACGCGCGGACCTAAAAGAAACACTTGCTCACTTTTTTATGCTACCCATCACTTCAATAGACTATCCACATACTCAAAGCAATCCAATCTAACCCCAAATATACACCTCAAGCAGCCCAAAAAAAAAAAACAAACAAACATCATTTTAATCTACTATCCACACCAACCTACTTTATCACTTACAAACACAAACACACCAACACATACCCTCAAAATTTTTAAGAAAGAGTTAGTGTTTATTTTCACACTACTCTACCTACACACATTGGCAAATGGATCATTACTTCTTTTCTAGAGTATTGGGGTAGCCCTGAAAAGGGCTGTTTTTTGTTTTGCTATGGCATTCTTTTTTAGTTTCTAAGAATGCGATGTCCTCTGAGGATAGACTTTCTGGCAATAGGTCTGCTTCTTCGGAAAGAGAAGAAGAACTCTTTGGTGTCGATACGGCAATCGACAAAGCCTCTGTCAGGTTCAGGTTGCTGCTGCTGCTGCTGCTGCTGCTGCTGTTCTTGTTGTTGCTGTTGCTGCTGTTTTTGAAGTCTGTACTTCTCTGTCCATTCTTCTTTTTCCCTGTTCACTTCTTCTCTGAAGAGCTCTTCTATTAGGTCTTCAGTGATTTTTAACATTCTCACATTCTCTATTTCTTCTGGCTTCGGTATCAGACTGTGTCTGACCCTATGCAAATTCACGTAGGCTTCGTTGAGCTTAGCTAGTTTGGAGCACATCTTCTTAGGAGGATGAGTCGACAATGGATGGTTAGACTGGAAACAACCCCGGTTATTATAGTGAAAGCGCGGACGTGAAGGAAAACATCCCCCACACGGTTTTTTCGAGCCGCAACGTTCATGAGAGGGATAGTAAGAAATGAAAGAGCATCAATTCAACATTCTTATAGCTAAACAAAAGACAAAGGCATTTTTTCAAAACACAACATTTTTTATTCAAAAATCACTTAACACTAAACAACAACTCTAACATTTTTTAACAATAATATAACACTATAACATCGAACATTTTTTTCTCAATTAACAATCTACTTAGAACAGGGCTGACAACGTTGTGAATGAAATTGTGATTTCCACTGTTGGAAATCATTAGGCCATTGATGGACACTACGTTTCCTAGCTTGAGACAAAAGATAAGCATAATGGTCACAAAACCATCGATCTACTTTCACATCGTTTCTAGCAGAAGAACGAGGATCGAAATGAGTCACTAAATGTTCTAAGGAATAGCCCAGGCTGCGATGATGCAGAAAATACACACAGTACTGTCCACACACCAAGGAATCTGTGCCTTGTAATTTCACGTTATTGAATCGGGTGGTTTGAGCATTTCTTCTCATAAAGTCGATGATATCGTCTTCCAAAGGGGGCAATCCGTACGAATCGAAATATTCCACACATCCTTCTTGAGGAAAGTAGACGGCTACCCAGTGGGTTCCTGGGAGATGACTGTCGTCCGTGTTGATCACGTAAGCTTGATGGTCTTTAGGTTTGCGATGAGGGAGTTCATCTTTAGCACAGACGACGGGATTCCAAGAAGCCGTATACGAACTGTGGTTCAAAAGGTAATAAAGTTCCCAGGTATCCATTGTTTTGTGTTTTCTTCTTCACAGGTAATAATAAGTCGTCAATTCGATCCTGACTTTTTGCTTGAAAATGTCTGACGAATAAACGGTTATTCGTTCTGTTTCCTCACTCTGATTCAGGAGAGCTTCGATACGATGGATCTCTTGAGTGGTTAATGGTGGACAAGAATGTTCACGCAAGTCTTTATACCACTGGTGCAACACGTCTTTGTTCGAGATGAGACTCCAAGCTTCGTCCAGATACTCGTCCAATTTTTCTTCTTGACTTAACATTAGGCATTTATCGTGTTGAATTTGACTGGGATGATCGTTTTGACATCCATAGCAATTTTTCTTGATCAATTCCGTCATTTTATCGACCAAGTGTTTGGCAAAACAGGAGACTAAATGGGCTTCTTGTTCTGGCCATCTCGACTTCATTATGATCACTTCTTCTTCCACAGTCTCCTCACATTTCATGTCCAAAGTTTCTCCACTAGGTAAAGAGGGATAACAGTCTTCCATGGCTTCTAGTAATCTAGAATGACTTCTCTCAAACTGTTGATTTCTATCGTATTGTCGAATTCTGCATACAGGATGACGTTCACTGTGTTTTCTGCGCGTAAAGCTTCTGCAAACTGAATTTCCACACGAATCTGGCCAGATTTTATAGGGTGGAAATGTCCCTCGTCGCTGCCTTGGTCAAGAGTGAAATCGAAAGCCCACAAAGCATAGCCTCCTGCATAATCGTCGTACGTAATGCCGTGACTGGTGTTGGTTCCTAACTGTCCCGTGGCTTCGTACAGGGACAAGTACGATCTCAAGTAATTCTTCTCGGGCTCAAATTTAGGCTCGAAAGGTCGGGTACACAAGGTCTTGCCGTCGCGACTGACTTCAATCTTGGACACTTTGTAATGTTGAAACTCAAAAGGATTTTCGTGGTAGGCTCCGTTGAAGGCTGAATTCTTGACGATACCAACAATCAAACGTTTGGGTAACTGTCCTTGGAACAGATGATCTTGGATCATGGATCGCTGTCCAGCAGGAATGGTGAACGTTTTCACTTCCACACGTCGGATCGGATACTTGGCGGTTGTTCTGCTCAACGTCTGACTGATGTCGTTACCTACTTTAGGTAACACTTCTACACGACGCACGTAGAGTCTGGCTTCTTGGATGATGGTTTTGTAAGTGGCATCACGAGCAGCCATCAAATGGAAAGCGGCACTACTGCGATTCAGTCTCAGGCGGACATCCACCCCGTTCAGCAAATACTTTTCTTGTAACCACATGTCCAAATGCAAGCGATCCATCAGTTCTAAACTACGACTTCCAGCAATTTTCGCTCGTCGATCTACAAATCCCTTTGAATGTGAAGCATCCGCAGCAAGTACAGTAGTGTTGAACTTAGTCGCTGGGTCAGGTTTCCATACCACGCAAGCATCTAGATGACTGTCCTTGGCGTTTTTTCCATACGTCAAGAGATTCTCCAGGTACGCTCGGTAAGGGTAAGTATCCATGCTGCTGCTGACTAGTTTGTTATTCAAGTACAAGTCCACTTCGCTAAACAAGGAATGCATGAAATTGTTGACGGGAGCTACTGCATCATCATCACCTAGGATATCGTTGGGTGGTTCGATCACTTTCACTTTTAAGTATAGGTAACTGCTATTCAGATCGATGTAATCTTCGGGCTGTCCTTTGATTTCGAACTCGATGGGAGCGGAATCGGTCAAAGAGGAGACCGGGTGAAATTCCACCCACTGGGATTCTTGCATCGTCATCATGGTAGGGGGCATGGCAAACAGATCCAGTTCCGTCTTGGAACAAGCGCAAGACTCTCGGTGCATCATTTTTTGTTGCTGTGTTTCAATAATCGAAAACGTCTAAGTCTCGAACGGTTCTTCTTTTCTTGGCCTTTCTAGCTTGAAGTCTGGTGAAAGGGTGTTTTCTGCGTCGTCTCTTTCTGCCTTGTCCTTGCTGAATGCTTGACTCGGTAGCGTGCAGGGCATTTATAGGTGTGTCTCGTTGGCCTAAAATGTCTTTGCCCGTTTGCAGCAAGACATTTTTGCCTGCCCTCATGAAGGCTTCTTTAGGGTTTTGTTTGTCGATGATGACATTTTGGAGAAATTCTTTGCCTTGCGTCAGTGCCGCATCTTTCAAGGCGTGCAATCCGCGTGTCACCATCGGTTTCAACACCGGGGCCACCGAACGAAAGGCCGATTTTAACATGTCTCCTAAACCGTGTCCTCGCTGTCGAGCCACCCCTCGGTACACTGGATACATGACTTACTTATGAATCGTGAGAGAACCGTTTTCGAAAATGGAGTTTCACCGTGACTTTTCCTTTGGTGAATGGAATATTTTGTCCCAAATCTCCTTTTATAGTAATGTTGACCGTGTCCAAATACGACTTGCTGACCGGCAAATAGTGAGGATGGACAAATTCGCGGTGGACGTGATAAGTGTTTCCACCTTCCTCGTCAGCGTTCGTGGCAGAATCCACTTTGAAAGGAATGACACGCAGTAACGGCACGGAGGTGTGTCCCACCACGTTGTATTCCACCACATCGGAGTACACGAACATCAAATTCAGTCCTTGGTTCAGTTCTACTGGGGTATGAAAATACTGGCCAAAAGACTCGTTGTTGTAAATGACTGATAATTCCTTTTTTTCTTGTTCTATTTTCCTCCTCATCTTCATGTTACCACCCAACATGTCAAACAATTCATCACAGAAATAGAAACCCATGATTTTATCCCCCTCAGGAAATTTCATCAGGAAGCGACGAGCTGTTTTGTGGTATTCTAGGGTGACACTTTTGTTCTTGACAATGTCAAAAGCTTTCCCAAACACACCATTAAACCTGGTGGCTATGGTGTTGACCAAATGTTGGCCACTAAAATAATAACCTGGGGGAATGAACAAGTGATAGTCGGTCCACTTTGGATTTTTTGTGTTAGGGATTTTATGCTTATATTTGCTATTGGTATCCATCCATTGTTGCAATGGCTCGTCATAAACTTCCACCGTAAAAGTATTTTGATTGGGAAGGACATTGAGGACTTGGGTCGGGTGAATCATTTCGACTAAAGCCACTTCCCAATGGGCTTCGTGATCTAAGGGGATGGCTTGAGGTAATTTGGCCGTGTAACAGCACAACGTGTTGTCGGGAAACACCTCCATGGAACTGTCACTGGGTAAAGTTAAGTCAAATTGGTTTTGGTGACTCATAATTCCAGAGTTCTGTGGCTGTCCGAGGGGTTAGTGGACGTCAGAGGCGTGTCTCCGTCTAAAATGGGGTTCTGATTGTGGTTGTTGGAGTGGTGACTGACACTGGCGCTGGACACAACGTTCCCGTTCGAGGAGAATTTCAGGGAGGGATTAGGAAGCAGGTAACCGATGCAACTGCTCAATAAAATGGTCCACAATTGTTTGTCTCCTTGTTGCAAACTCAAATTGGCGATGGCTGCCCCGATGACACAATACACCACGAAGATTTGGCAGAAAAAGACGATTTGCGTTTTAGGCACACGTTCTCCACACCACACCCACAAGGGTTGTTTTTGTAAATCTTGCACAGAAGAACTAGGGGAAGAAGGACTGGTCGACGTAGCTGCGTCTGCTGCTGTGTGAAAGGGCATGATGGTCACTTCTTCTTTTTATAGTCGATGACTTGCGAAGCGTCGATCCAAGAATCGAAACTGGGTGGATATCCTTTCCAACGTACTTTGACTTCTTTGACACGTCGTTTGCCCACTTTACGGGTTCTGCGTTCGAGAATGCTTTCGATGTCGTACACGTCGTCTTCTTTTTTGGTGACACGTTGTAACTCGGGCAAATAAAACGTTCCTTTGAGTACTTCTCCGTTCATGTCTTCCAATTTATAGACGGCAGGATGACGGCCATGTACTCGTCCAGTGACGCGAAACAATTCGGTCGTCCAGTTAGGTAAGTAACCTTTGTCGAAAGTGCGTTTGGTTTTACCAATGCGCACCCAATCTCCTACGGTCAACTCTCCACTTTTCTTGGGGACAGCCCTCGTCGGGGACGTACCGAACAGGCGCTCGAACACCAGCACTTCGTTGTCGGGAGTCACGTCTTGCGGGGCACGTCCGATGCTTCGATGGTAAGATTGGTTGTACGCTTGCACCAGTTGCGGTAAGATGTCGATGTACTTCAGAGTGTGGTGATGCGTAAAATATTTCCACATGCGTTCTTTCAAAGTGCGTTGAAAACGTTCCACGATGCTGGCTTTGGTTTCGGGATTCTCGGTGGTAAAAAAATGAATGTCACGTTTCTTTAATTCTTTTTGGAAAGCTTGGTTCAGAAATTCGGTGCCTTTGTCCGTTTGCCATCGAAGAGGGCGACGACCGCTTTGTTTCAACACCCGTTGCAGGGCTCGCACTAACTCGCTGCTGGATTTGGAAGTCAAGGGCACGACCCAGGCAAATTTGGAAAAGACGTCGATGACACAAAACAAATATTTGTAGCCACGATTGTAGCTGGCCAAATGAGAGACATCGGCTAAATCGGCTTGCCATTGATGATCGATGCCTTCCACTCGAGTGCGACTTCTGGCAAACTTGCGTCGAATGGGTTTGTGTAAAGTGTAGGTAGCTTGTTCTTGTAACCATCGTTGCACTTGAGGTAAACGGAGACTTTTCAGTCGAGTTTTGGCAGCACGATACAATTTTTGAACTCCTGCGTAACCTGCAGGATGCGAGGGATCGTAGTAAATGCTGGCTAAGACTTTTTCCATTTTTTTGTGTGTTAATAAGTCACCCACTCTTCGGTGATGCTACTTTGGGTGGGACGAAAGGGTGGTTTGGAAACGGATTTACGTGTCCGATGGGCTACGGGGGTAGAAGTCGAAGGTAGTGGTGATGGAGGTGGAGGTGGCAATGGAATGGCTTTGGTCTTCTTTTCTTTTTTCGCTTCTGGTTTCCCTTCTTTCTTTTTCACTTCTGTCGAAGGAGGCGTGGACATCATCTTTTTAACCCAAGCTTTCATTTCTTCTCGTTGGGGTGTGGGGGACGGGGTCAACAAGGATGCTGCAATCTTACTCGAAATGGGAGCTGCTGACGGTGTTTGAAACACTTCGCGCATCTCTTCTTCCTCAGGTCTTTGTGGGGTAGCATCTCTGGTGACTCTTGGGGATGGTAGTGGTGGGGGTAATGATGATGATGGTGCTGGACTTTTCATCAAGGTCTTAAAATCTTTCAGAATGGGTAAAGCTGTTTCGTCTAAAGCTTTCTGGTGAAAGAGTTGCAGTCGTTGCAAGAGTTGACCGTACTTTTGCGATTTTTCTGTTTCGGACAAATCTTGGCGATCCATCAAGGATTGCAATTCGTGTTGTAACTGGGACATCTCGCTCAAATTGGGATTGGGAGGTAAATGCGGGGTGCGTTGTTCTTGCCACCGATGGTATTCCATCCATCGTTTGTAAGGCACTAAAGCTAGTTTTCGTCCTTCCATGGGGTTGTCAGGAGTCGATTCTGAGATCTTGGGACTTTCGAAGGCCTTTTTATCTTGCTCCCATCAGTCCTCCCAACATGGTTCCCAAGACTCCTTTCAGTATGGGGCCTAACAAGAGAGGCAAAATGCCTCCACGTTGAACCAACATCTTCTTATTTTGACGAATGGGAATTTTCTTTTGAACCATTTGGCGAAGAACGTGACGATGTTTGCCTAAGCATTGTTTCTGGTGTTTGGACAAAGGGATCGTGCCTTTCAAAACGTTCAAACAACATTCGCAGACGGTATCGATGACCTCTTTGGAGGCCGTTTGAATGAGTTTTTTTCGTAGGGGCGAAGAAGCTTTGGACAGGACAGATAACATGTCCCCATGTTTAGCTAAACGTGGTGGCAGTCCTTTCCTTTTCTTTCCTTGGGGTTTTCTGGAGGGTGACATTTTTGCTTGTGGGTTCCGGGACATTCACCGAACAGACACTAACGTCGATGACTTAACGCACACCCTTTTATCTTTTTTTTTGGGACTATCGCTTTGTCATAAAGGTGACAATGTTTTTCCCAAAATCGCCAAGGAATCCTCCCCTTTGTTGACGCCTCTTTTTCTTGGAACGACTGTGTCTTTTCTTAGGGTAATGTCGATGCTTGGCTAAGCGCTTTGTCGGATGACGCGTCTGCCTTTGTCTCTTTCTTTTGTGGCTTCTTGGAGGTGACATCTTTTTTACAAGTTCACTGATACCCCGACTTGGTCACAGGCTCTTTTTATACTGGAACGCGTCGCCACTGATTGTCTTTACGTTTTATCAGTTTGAGGACAGGCATGACACGTCGTGCAGGGGTACGCAACGGACTAAATCGAGCCAGTTCTTGCTTGGACAAATCCAGTAAACTTTGTAACATGCCCGATCTTTCATGGACTTTGATTTTGGGAGAAGGTACTTTGTGAGCAGCAGCCACTGCCACTAAATTGGAGGGTCCTGCCACTGGGGAAGTTCTTTTGGGGGTCATCAACGGAGATGTTCTTGGTGTGATCAACGTCTCCAAGTATTCTTCAGTTCTGGGTGTCATCAACGGAGAAGTGGATGAACGTGAGGATGCCGGAGACGCAGTCACTGCCGTGGCAGGTCGTGGTTTGCGAGTGTAAGGTTGCGTCCTGGCCGAAGTGCCTCTCTTGCGACTAGTTTTCTTCTGTGGACTTTTCTTTTTCTGGGGACTTTTTCTCTGTTTCTTTTTCTGGGGGCTTCTTTTCTTTTTCCGGGGTGGT
This sequence comes from Sinohyriopsis cumingii, assembly GCA_028554795.2. NCBI lineage: Eukaryota > Metazoa > Mollusca > Bivalvia > Unionida > Unionidae > Sinohyriopsis > Sinohyriopsis cumingii. The sequence goes on from CM068838.1 coordinate 38,384,452, forward strand.
GGTGTCTGGTAAGAGGAGGGTCCTGCCACTGGAGAAGTTATTCTTCTTGGGGACCTGGTCTTTTTCTTTTTCTTCTTGGGGCTTCGTTGGACTTTCGTCTTGGGGATAACTTTGGGGGCATTAGGATCCCATCTTAAGAGTGAGCGAATGATGACCCCTCCTAGAGTACCGCTCCCTCCAGGTTTCAAAATGATTTGTTTTTTGGTTTGAGTGTCGATGCGGGGATCGGCCAGTTGGACCAAAGCGACTTTGTTTCGATCGAAAAAGCGTTGGGTTTGATGAGGAATCTGAATGATTCCTTGGAGTAATTGACGTGCCGTCACCGTGAACCATCGTAAGACTTCTTTGAGACTAGCTTCTAAGACACGAGCTCGTGTTTGTGGATCTTTTTCTCGACTGATGCCATACAAGGCACGAATCAATTTGACGGGAAGATGCGACTGAAGGGACGTCATGTTCACACTGAGAGTGAGACAGACGAAAAAGGGTCTGAGGTTTTTATAGATTTTTTGATGGGGAGTGAAATGAAGTCGAGGACGGAGACGTGTACAGGACAGGCCCTCCGTCTTGGCACCAGTGGTGAAACAAATGGGTACGAAATCGCAAATCCTCAGGATTCGTAGGTTTCAAATCGACGAGTAAATAGGCGTGTGGCGTTTGAGTGGCATCGTCGTACGCCTGAGTCAGCCAAGGCGTTCCTAACTGTTTGGCTAAGACTTGCACTTGCGATTTATCTCGAGGGCTTTTAAACAAGACCACGTAATGCGCATTGAGACTGATGGTGCGATGGGCTTTACTTTGTTGAAACAAATTTTGGGTGATGTAAATGACACTGGCATTACGGTGATGCCCTTTGCGCGTGAACCACAGTTTAATTTCTTCTTCGTCTTCTCCTAACATGTCGTCGAAAATGACCAAATGGGTTTGACGGGAGTCAGAGACGATGCCGTCGTCTTCTTTAGGAATGCCTTCCACAAACACGATGGAATCGCCTTGACTTTCTCGCAAGAGGCTGTACGCCGATTGCCACTCTTTGTAACACCACACGATCCGTTGAGGTGGCCGATCGATCAAATGATGTTTATGTTCGATGAAACGTTTGACGAATTCGGTTTTGCCTGAACCGCTAGGTCCAGCAATGAGCATGTTAAAGGGATGGCGAAGATACAAAGCCTCCCAACTGGCACGATCTAAGTGTTCGTCGATGACTTTGACAGTAGAGGAAGAGGGAGCAGAGACAGTAGAGGTAGCCATGGTGTCAGAAATGTCACTTGTGACACGAAAACAAACAAGACAAGAGTTTATATACTTTTTCAGAACACGTTTATTGAATGTTTTTTATCAAACATGAATACGAAAGACAAAAATACATAAAAGCCAAAGGCTTAAGTACAAGAATAAGAGGCACATGATAACGATGAACGTGGAATAAACACAAGTGTCTGTACAACAATCACATGTTTTGGGTAATGTTCTAACTAGTTCAACAGGGGGTAAAGTCACACAAGTGTCCTCCCGAAAAGGTCTTTCAGGTCTGTCCACGAAAGTCCTGTCTTGGGTGACGGGTTCTTCTGGCACCGTCACTAACACGGGTTGAAAAGTAACTTTTTTCCTTGAACAACTCTCGTGCATACTGGGCCACTTCTTGGGTCCAAGCCTCAAAATCCCATTCTTTCCAGGCACGGACATCTGTCCAATGGGGATGTAAGTCACAAGCTACACACACATCGTCATACACGTCTTGGGTAGCTAAAAGTTGACGAATCTTTTTTTCCTGTTGAGGTCGAGAAGTATCCAGGTGAAAACGCAAGGCTTTGAGCAAAAGGAGTTTTTCGTGACCATTTAAGGCCATGGAGGTGGTAAGTACTGATCGTAAAGAGTCCACAAAGAATCGGCTGGTAAACGAAATCCCAGAAAACAAGTCACTAAGACACACACCACTTGTCGTCCCAAATTGAATGGATACAGTTCTTGCAATAATTGATGGTAATGATCCACGGTTTGAATATGGTCATTGAGTTCCTTCCACGGAATCTGTTGGATTACATACGACATAAGTCGTGGCATAGCTGCCTGTTTTTATAGTCTCTTTGTTTCGAAAAGAATACACGTACTTTCTAGCCAGTGATCTTCGTTTTCCAGTGGGTAATGTAAATCTTGCATACTGTAACCGAAACGTCAGAGTTCGATTAGAAGTTTCCTCTTCCGCTAAGTAGATTCCACGTAAAATATGTTGGTAATCCTTTACCTCGTCTTCCTCAATGGGTTGCTCTAGGTGAATCTCGAAGTAACCAAAATGATCAACACGTGAATCATCGGGGGCCTGGAAGTATTGAACAAGGTCTGACCACTGAAACAATTTCTGACGAATCAGTTCTCTTATACCCTTCAGGTACCAGTGGTTAAAGATCTGGTGACGTAACGGATGCAATTGTTCTTTACGTTTCACTTGTATTTTGACCAGCTCTCAGTAAATGCGTTCTCTCAACTCCACAGGCAAAGCACGAATGTTCTCTTGTAAAGTATCCATGAATAGGTCATACTAAATTCTCTTTGGTCTGACACAAGAAATGTACTCTTTGCACAAACATGGTTTTACTTCAGTGTCGAATTTAAATCGTTGAGTCACTAATCTACACATTACAATTCGTTCAGAAGTTTCCTCTTTCACCAAGTTGACATTGCGTTCAAGATGTTGGTAATTCGTTAACTCTTCCTCTGGAATTCGATGCAGTACGTTTACAATGATGTAGGTAGAATCGTCCATAACAAACCAATCCTTTTGAAAACTAGAGGATCGTTGATCAATGTCTGTCCGATGGAACACTTTCAATTGAATCAATCCTTGTATAGCCTTCAGGTACCAGTGGTTCAAACACCGGTGACGTAACGGATGCAATTGTTCTTTACGTTTCACTTGTATTTTGACCAGTTCTCGATAAATGCGTTCTCTCAACTCCACAGGCAAAGCACGAATGTTCTCTTGTAAAGTATCCATGAACAGATTATTATGGTAAGAAGTTACTTCAATGTCTCGGTCCCACTAAGGGTAAGTAATGACAATTCGGTGACCATCGAGCATGTTCTACGTAGGCCGAATCTTGCGGTTCCCAGTGGTGAAGTGTCACATCGCAACTGAAGCACCTGACTTTATCTCCTTCGCCCAAGTAGAAAAATCCGGCTCTGGCTAATTCTTCGGGGGTCGGTCCTCCCAGATACTTTGGCCATTTTCCTTTGAACGATTGAAGACGATTTTCAAAGTCGCAGTATTCCGACAAACGCACAGGAAAAGAATATTCGTTTTTCACAGGTTCGTTTCGATGAGGGTTGAGTGACATGGGTAGGAGTTTGCTCAAGGCTGGATGACATCCGTAGGGGGGTAGACGTGAAGGTGAACATTCCCCTTTAAAACGAAACCCAGTAAAATGTCCAAGAGGACGAGCGGCATCAGTTTCGCATCCGACAGGTTTGACACGCACAGCATCACTTTCCATGATAGGGGTAGGGGCACTAAAGTTCCCATGATGCTTTACGGCATCGCTCAGGTCACAACGTACAGCATCGTATCCATCGCAAGGCTCACAATCGCACTCGTCTGCAAACTCCGTTACGCAATTACAATGGTAACCGCATGGACAATCGCAGTTTCCTTCCGGACATTTTCCGTCGCAATGCATGGGTCTTATCCATCCAGTATTAGGCACACCAGAGGAAGATACAACTTTTTTACAATCCCCAAACTGGAACGATGTCTCTTTCAAAGTATTCATCTTGTTCGCTCGATCTTGGTAGTCCCAATGAACTATCGATCTTGCCTAGGGTTCCTTTTTTATATACAGACCATTACCGACGTGACCGTACGGTAAGGTGAAATGATTGGGAAGTCGCACTCGCTTCTGGTACACGATTTGATAGACTTTTTCCAAGGGTCGACTGACGATGTGGTGAGTGGGTAAACGTACAATCTTGTTCGGTTGGTGAGTGGTCACTTTAAAGTTTCCATCCTCTCCCGATTGCAAGGCTTCTTTCAATACCCCAAAGTTGACCACTCGACTGGTACGATAATTCAGAGTCAGTCCTTTCACTTTGCACGTCGTGTGCACTTCTCCTTGTTTGTCACGGTATTCGTAGCCGTAATTTTTGGGACCGCCACGGACGAAACTTAGAATCTTGTCGTCGGGATGCTCGTCTGTCCAGGCTCCTAAACGGTCTCCTTCGATGTTAGGGTGATGTTGAATCGGGTGATGGATGTAAATGCAGCTGTCCGTGTCAAAGTACAGGACGCGTTCCCCTAACAGTTCTAAAGCTTCGTACAATTTTAAGCGAGCATGAGCTGTCACGTAAGCCGCAATGATGACATTTCCAAAAGGGTCGTCTTGTACAAAGTCCAGATCTTCTTCGTAATTGACCAAGATCAAATTCTCTCGAACGACGTCCACGTGTTTCATGTATTTGGTTTTGTCGTGAATCATCTGGAAGTAGCGGGAAGGTTCTGTCAAATATTCCGTCTTGGGTAAACACGGTCGTTGTGCCATTTTACCCCACAAGCAATTTAACATCACTTTGGCAAACGATCGCCTGCCTTCGTTTTTCTCGATGTGGTCTAAAGTGATGCCTTCTTGTTCCCGGTATTTCTCTTTGAATTTTATTTGGTCTTCGGGAGTGTGACACCAGGAAGGATAGCCGCTGGCTTCTTGCTTCAGTTTCAAAAAGGCATCCACGTAGTCGGCGAAAATGCCTTTCTGACTGGGATCACCCTTGCGGTACTGTTGTGTCTTGGGAAAGTGGCAAATTTCGTACACTTCTAACAGTTGGTATCCCATGTCCAAAGCTTTGAACAATTCTACGCTGACCCAGGTTCCCGTCAAGGCCCGTTCTTCCTGGCTGTGCTGACAAGGTTGATCTTGGTTGCACGTTTCGGCACAAGTACGGCACAAGGGAAACATCAATTTGCCTTGACAATGGTGAGGTAAGACGGGATGGTATAGGTTCGTGGGAGGCAAAACTTTACACTTGATCAAGCCTTCGTATTGTCGAATGTTTTTCAGGTCGATGTGTTCCGTTAACAATTGCGGGTGCCCTACAGGAAAGCGACAATATTTGCACACGTAGGGATACAGCGAACACACGTCCAAGTATTTGATTTCTTCTCCTATCTCTTCCTCGGCTTGGTACAGCAAACAGGTGGCATTGGTCCTTCCTCCGTACAAACTATCCCTCGGGTTCAGCGGGTCCATGAACAGGTAACTTTCCACGAGGCGTTTAAACTCGGGATCGGTTTTCAAACGGTGATCGTACTCGTGTTCCCACATTTCCACCACTTGGTATCCTTGCTGTTCTAACTTTAGGCGTCGCTGACAAGTGTCCTGGTACAAGTCTTCCATGGTTCGTTGCAAAAACTGATTTTTAGTGCCACGGTCAGGGTAACAGACGGGACATCCGTGAAATAAGCAACCGTTAAACTCGTACACGATCTTGGGGTTTTCTAAGTCCCAGCCATCGACCGAATACGTTCCGATGGTTTTTTCGCCCCCTCCGTTGCGGGCATGCTGAATCCACTTGTCTTCCTTGTCGCACAAGTAATGTAACCAACGTAGGGCTTTGACCGAGTATTGACGCTTGACAAAGTGGGTCGTTTGAGGGCTGATGACAGCCACGGTGTTTTCAGGCATGAATCGTTGTCGATACACTAGGGAACACGCTTTGGCAATGGTGCAAGCTTCTTTCAAAGGATCGACCCCTCCGTGTTCCATGAACAGTTCTCGAAATTTTCCACAGCAACGCCGTAAAATGTCCACGTCGGAACGACAATACTTTAGCATTTCTTCCTGAAAGTCGAAAGGGTCCGAGGCGTGAGCCTGGTACCAAGCGTAGAAAGCTTCTCGTTGTTCGGTACGCATGTTGTCGGGGTCGTAATAGTGAGCCTCAGGCAAATGGGGTAGAACGGCGTGTTGATTGGCTTCCGTATTGAAAAAGTGTGGAAAGTACCCTTTAGCCATTTCTGTCATTCCAAACGTTTTAGGCATTCGACTCAAAGGCATGGCCAAGTAACTCATCGAATCTTTAAACTGTACTTGTCCCACTTGCATGAAAATGATTTTGGCTCCGTTCAAAGTCACTTTAGGACGCTCGGTGCCTTGTTCCGTATAGTATCTGAGAAGAAACTGTCCATCGTATCCGGAAAAATTGTGAGCCATCACCGTGGCATGACGATGACAATCTCCGTAACGTTCGATGTCCTCTTGGCTCCACGTCTTGTCGACGGGGTCTAAGACCCATTGGGCAAAATCGGCTAACGTGTTCGGTCCCCGAAAGATTTTTTCACGTCCTCCAGGAATCTTGCTACAGTGAGGGCAATGACTGAAGATAGGTTCTTGAATGCACTTCTCGCACGCTCGATGAGCCACGCAGAAATTAGGGATGTGAATGCCAGTCTCTTGCATGCATTCGAAATCGAAAAAGATGAAATTGCCTTTCTTCTTGTGACCGTCCTCTTTCTCTGGTGGGGGTTGGTATTTTTGCACGTAACATTGGTGTTCCAAGTCCACGATGTGGTGACAAATGTGACATTTTTTCTTTCCTCGACATACGTGTGCCTTGGCATTGTTGGTAAGTATGCCTTGTCCACACGTAGAGCACAATCTCAGGAGTTGACAAGCACATTTCTTCTGTGAACCTTGTGTTTTCAAATGTTGTTGGTAACAGGTAGGGCTGACAAACGTGCGCAGACAAGTGGAACAAGTCACTGGTTCTTCGCTCAGACAGGGTGGAGAGGCCAAACATCTTGAGCATTTCCATCCACAATGTTTGTGTTGCTCTCGATTATTATAACCATAGTCACATTTCTCACAGTAATAACCGTATCCCAGGAATCCGGTGATACTGGTAATGGTATCGAAATGGTCATCGTGATGATAAACATGAATGTATTTTCCGTCCTTAAAATCTTGGCCTCGAAACAATAGAGGCCCGCGCATTTCTTGAGGGTGCACTTTCAAGGTGTAGCGTGGAGCTAGGGCATCTTGCAATTTTTGCATCTCAGGAATGCCACAGGGTGTGTCTTTGGGCAGTCCGGCTTGTTGTAACAGGAGTTCTGCTTCGTTTCGTTGTTTGGCTCGGTCGGAACGTTGAATAGTGTCCCAGGTTCTTTTCCATTCTACCGTGTCGTTCTTGTTGGCATAGGTTCGTCCCACCACGATGGCACGGGCTAAACACATCTGGTCTTGAGGGTTGTTAATTCGGACGAGACTCGTTTTGGTGTTGCGAAGGTCGTCCACCAATAACATCTTTTTGCGTCCTGTCCCTTGAGGAGGAGAGACGTGGGTCATGTCCAGTGTGGCTTTACCATCGGTGATGTCAAACTGATCATTAGATTGTTGTACGTTTTGAATCTTGTCCATGACTTTGGAAGCAGTCAATTCTGCAGGGGTGCTAAACTCGATCCAAACAGGGGATTTCAAACCGTCGTGTTGTATGGAAAGTCTCAAGCGATCGTCTTCTTTGGGTTGACATTGTCGCTTGAGTGTAGTGAGCAAAGAATCCCACACCTCGGTGATGAACACTTCTGCTTTCTCTAACGGTACTTCAGCCTTGAAATCTTTAAACTTCACCGTGTATTTGTAAGCCGTGGTTCTAAATTTTCTAGAGGAGCGCTTTTCCGTCTCTCGAATGGAATAATACTTTTCAGGGTTGACTAAGGGTGATGAACTTGGTTTAGAGGGTTCGGATTCTGGTTCACTCATGTCCTCTTCAAAATCACTGGCATGAATTTGTGCCAAGATTTCAGCCCTGGTACGAGGCGATAGATCACGTTTCTGCCTCTTACTTTCTTCTTCTTCTTTCTTCTCGAATGAATGGGATCGTTTCATCTTGAAAGCAAAAAGTCAAATGACTCAAGTTCAAACACCATAAACTACTTTATAGTCATAGCAGACCAGCGTATATAAAAGGGTGCGTGTCTTGTCCTTTCACTATTCATTTCACTCTCAAGCCGAGCACAACGATGGAAGAGACTAACCAGATGGAACGTTTCGTCAGAGCTTTGCGAGGGGTCATTAGAAAATTCTCTTCAGACCAGCCTACGGACTACTCTCCTTCCTTTAGAGATAAAAGTCAAGATACTTGCTATATCTGTCAGAAGAAAGGGCATTGGTCTTCAGAGTGTCCAGACCGTCAAAAAAGAAATAAAACAGGGGATAAAAAAGACAAAAGTCAAGATACCTGTTATTATTGTAAAGAAAAAGGACATTGGTCTCCAGATTGCCCCAAAAAGAAACAAGAGGAGTCAGAAGAAAAGAGGAATTCTTCAGAAGAAGAGAGGGATTCTTCAGAGGAAGAAGAGGAAGAAAAAAGACAATTCTATTTAAATGAGGCAAAGAAACACGAGAAGAAAAGAAGAAGGGAAGAAAGCGAGGAGAAAGAAGAAGAGGAAAAGAGTGTGACGGTGAAGAAATTCAAAAAACAGAGAGACTAAAAAAGGAGAAATCAATGAACTTTTTATTAAAGTGTTGTGTTGTGAATTGTGAATTGGATTGTAAAAAATGGAGAAAAGAATAAATGAATGATATAAGGTAAGTGTCTTTGAGTTGTGATTTTAAAATAAGAAGCTACACTCACGCACTCATACACAGACACGTACTATAAGGGTAAAATGGGTAAGTTTTTTTGAGTTATTGGCAAATTGAAATTGTATTTCTTTTCGAGAAATGTGGGTGGCCCTGAAAAGGGCCTTTTTTTCTTTATGGTGTAGGGGTGAGTTTAAGCAATCAACTTTAACTGCCTTAAGCCTTTGCCACGGCCAAGGCCTACTTCTGGACTGCGTAATGTTGATGATGATAATGATTGGGTTGAAATCACTAAGGGTGGTACGGTAGGCTTAGTCACAGGGTTAACGTGTTTAGCTCGGGAAGGTCGTATTCTCTTCGGTCGTGATAAAGAAGTCTGATACATTTGTTTCAGACTTCTTAACTCCGCTAAAATGTCCAACAGTACCGTGACCGTTTGATTTTCATCCTCTTGTTTCTTTGCTGCTTCTTCTTCTTGCTGTTGTTTTTTTCTTACCTCTTCTTCTTGCTGTTGCTGTTGCTGTAGGAGAAAAGCCTGTTCCGCTTCCTTTTGTCGTTGTATAAATTTCTCCAATTCTTCTTTCTGTCTCTGTCTAAAATTCTCCACTTGCGGTAATGAAGAAGGTAACGAAGGTTCCGGAACAAATTCTTGCGAGGAGAGAAAATCCACAAAATCCCAATTCACCTCTTCTGAAAGTAAGTCAGGGTTCCCTTGGGCGGTCTCCCCTGCTGGTGCACCCCACTGGATCGTTTTCTGAGTTTCCGTCATGTTGAATCACTGTCGCATAGATTGACTGCACACAAGCGCTAGCGAATCTATATTGACTACGTGACGTCACAGACTGCTCTCTTCGGATTGGATGCGGGCTGACTAAATTCTGTAACGCGTGTTCGGATTGGTGAATGAACTCAATCCGTTTCAATCCTTTCTGTCCCTATAAATAAGCGCAGTTCACTGCATTGATTCACCTATTCTCGGAGCCTCAACATGTGGACCGACGTTGAATCTTCAACCCTTGTGTCAACGATGATGTTCAGGACGGACATGCTCATGTATGTCCGATCCAAGTGGACCGTTGTCTACAGGACCAACAGCAGCCTGTGGATAAGAAGAGTCTATATAGAGAGACAAGGTTGCCTCAAGAGGACTCTGATGTATGGCCCTGCTGTAAGACGAAGTTTGAGGAAAAGAAGATGTCGCAAATGCCCTTTATGTTAAGGGAATATTAACATAAACCAAAGGCCCTTTTCAGGGCCAGCCATATTTCTCGAAAAGAGATAGTCTTTGAATTGCCTACCCCTTTTTTAAAAAAATTTTTTTTTAAAAAAAATCCCATGTTAAATTCCCCTTGTCCGTAGAGTGTCCCACGATTTATTCCCATGTTAAATTCCCCTTGTCCGTAGAGTGTCCCACGATTTATTCCCATGTTAATTCCCCTTGTCCGTAGAGTGTCCCACGATTTTTCGCCATGTTAAATTTCCATTGTCCGTAGAGTGTCCCAGGGGTGTTTTGACTGGAATTTCCATTGTCCGTAGGGTATCCCACTTCACTACTGGTTTATGTTGCTACTGTTGGTTTTAACGTCTTTTTTCAATACATGAGAGGCTGCGCATGACCGCCAGTATATTTGGCGGATGAAAAATCTGGAAAGAATCACCGACCCAAAGAAAACGGATGACCAGCTTTCTCACTTATCCTCGTTGGTCAAAAACAGTTTCTAACGGACATAAGTTTGGCAGTATTTGAAAGAGGAATATTTTTTTCATCGTTGTCTCTTCTAAACGCTATCATTGAAATTCATAATTACTATGTTGATGATCAGGGTAATTTAATTTTATTTAAAGTCATGATATGATCAACTAACTGTAATGATCAGTTTGATAAACTTCTCATTAATACCCAATATTTGAGTAATGGACCTACAAAAAAACAAGTTCCTTGAATTTTCTTGAATAATTATTGACATAGACATATAAAACATATACAACACCTAATCTATAAAATCGACTAAAAATGTTGGAGTGTTCATAAATTTGCATAATTGTAATGATGCTATAAATATATCAAATTAAGGAAAAGACCAAAATCAAAAATGCGAGTGATTAAAAGTAACACTAAAATGACGAAAAATTGTTACAGAATTTAAATGAGACTAAACATATCCCCCAGCATTAGGTTACACTGGTTTAGACTAAAATGGATAAACCTAGTAGCCATATATCGTCTCAACTTGTGTGGCGATTGTGTAAAAACACCCGTGTATAGCTATAACCGTTTGAAATTACTATGAAATCCCACTATCTATTTATAGCTACAACCTGTGGAAATTCCTATGAAAACCACTATATATTTATAGTCATAAATAGTGTGATGATCCTGTTTGAAAACCCTAGTATCTATTTATAGCTACAGCTTGTGGAAATTCGTATGGAAAACCAAAAGTCTACATTTATAGCTTCAAAATATCTAGCTTCAAACACGTTACTGTACTAAACACTAGGGGAATAATGGCAACAGTGTTGCAAGCAGCTAACCTGAATACGCGCTGCTGTAGGTAGTTAGATAGATGAAATGTATTTGATAGGGATAAAGGGTTTTTTATAGAGACAAACAAAGACCAATACATGCACACACATAAAAGCGCGCACACATGCACACGAACACACACTAACACACACACACACACACACACACACACACACACACACACACACACACACACACACACACACACACACTCAACGGGAAGAGGAGAAAACAAACCCCAAATATACTATCGACACAAAAGAAAAGTGGAAAAAACCAATATCAAATATCCACACAAACGTACGCGAACGCAAACAAAAATGCACACAAACACACACTGCACAGAGGGAAGAAAAATAAAAGCAAACATACAATCAACACAGAAGGGAGGGAAAACAAACCCCACATATAATATCCACACAAACGCACGCATACAAACACACATTCTATCAAAGCAAACGTACGCGCATGTATACAAAACCCAAAAATCTACTATCCACACAAACGTTCGCGAACGCATACAAACACACACACACTACTATCCACACAAATATACACTCTACTATTTACACAAATGTACGCGCACGCATACAAACCCCAAATATAGTATCCACACACGGGAAGAAGACAAAACAAACCTAAATATGTTATCTACTCAAACCTACGCCCACGCATACAAATACACATTCTACTATCCACACAAACACACACTCTACTATCCACACAAATGTAAGCGCACGCATACAAACCCCAAAATCTACAATCCACACAAACGTACGCGAACGCATACAAACACACACTCTTCTATCCACATAAACACATACTCTAGTATCCACACAGAAGGGAAGGGTGAAAAAAAAACAATATATACTATCAAAAATAGCCCAATATTTGCTATCGAAAAACCCCAATATCTGCTATTCACACAACGCTCGAGAAAGCATACAAACACATACTCTGCTATCCACAGAAACGATCGCGAAAGAATACGAATACACAAATACACACACATATCAGTAAAGGATTGAGTGTTTATAGTCGCAGTACTCCACACTAATACCAATTGGCAATTTAAATAGTCTCTTTTCTAGAGTATTGGGGTAGCCCTGAAAAGAGCCGTTTTGTGGACGGGGAGTTATGGCAATATTTTATTTTCTAAGATTGCGTCTCCGTCTGACGGGAGGCTTTCGAACAGGATATGGTCTGCTTCTTCTGAATGAGAAGGAGAACTATTTCGTGTCTACATGGCAGTCGACAAATCCTCTGTCTGGTTCTAGTTGCTGTTGCTGCTGCTCTCTCTGCTTCTAAAGTCTGTACTTTTCCGCAGTGGCGTCGCTAGGGGCGTGCGGGGGGTGCGGACCGCACATTGGTGACACTATCTCGGAGGGGTGACACCAAAATGAAAAATTGCAAATTTTACAGAGCACACACTGCTCGGTCTAGTCGGATTTCATAAGCGGATAACCGATCATAGTTAAATACATGACTAGCAGGCACAGCAGTGGTGTCGCTAGGGGGATGCGGGGTGTGCGGACTGCACCGCGTGACACCATCTAAGGGGGTGACACCAAAATGACATTACTAAGGATTCTGTATGGTCTGTTACGGAAGGAGGACCAGGGGGGTGACACCATGAGCTACCGCACTGGGTGACACCAACCCGAGTGACGCGACTGCTTTTCCGTCCACTCTTCTTTCTCCTTCTTGATTTCCTCTCTGAAAACCTCTTCTATCAGGTATTCGGCCACTTTCAGCATCTTAACATTCTCTGTTTCTTCAGGTCTGGGCATGTGGATATAAAGGCTTTGCCTGACACGATGCAAATGCACTTAGGCTTCGTTTAGTTTAGCTAAATTAGAAGTCATCTTCATAGGTGAAGGAGTCAACAATGAATGGTCAAACTGTAGACTGTCTCGCTTTATACGGTTCAAGCTCGGACGTGATAGAAAACATCCTTACAATTTTTTGTTGGGTCGGAATACTATAGAGCTGATTTTAAGGTGAAGGATTGAGAGAAGTCAAAAAGCCTGAATAATGATAAAAATCGAAAACAAACGACAGACACAATTTTTTCAAAACACAAATGTTTTTGTTTTTTTATTCAAACAACTAACAACCAACAATTAACCATAAAACAATTCGTCTTCTTCAAAGAAACAAACAAACAAACAAACAATTTTTCAAACAAATAAACTATTGACAAGGTTGACAACGTTGTGAAGTCAAGCTATACGTTCACTGATGGAAGTCATTGGGCCATTGATGTACACTACTTTTCCTCGCTAAAGACAAGAGATAACCATAATGGTCACAAAATCATATATCTACTTTGTCATCGTTTCTAGAAGAGTGACGATCAAAATAAGTCACTAAATGTTCTGATGAATATTCAAGACCGCGTTGATGAAGAAAATCCACACAATATTGTCCACGCACCATGGAATATGTGCCTGGTAATTTCACATGATTTAATCGTTTTGTCTGGGCATTTCTTCTCATAAAGTCGACGATGTCATCTTATAAAGATGACAATCAATACAAATCAAAATACTCCACACAACCTTCTTATGGAAAGTAGACGGCTACCAAGTTTGTCCCTGGGAGATGACTGTCGTCCGTGTTGATGACATAAGGTTGATGGTCTTGAGGTTTGCGATGAAGCAGTTCGTCTTTAGCACACACAAAAGGATTGCAAGAAGCAGTTTACGAACTATTATTCAAAAGGTAATAAAGTTCCCAGGTATCCAATTGTTAATATTTTTTTATATTTTTTTACAGGTAATGGTAAGTCATCAATTCAATAAGAACTGTTTGCTTGAAAATCTCTGACAAGTAACCGTTTCTTCACTTCTTCTCCGCACTCTGAACCAAGAGAGTTTCGATGTGATGGATCTCTAGAGCCTACAGTGGAGGAGAGGAATGACCACATAAGTCTTTCCACCACTGATGCAACACTGCTTCTTCCGTGATGAGACTCCAAGCTTCGTCCAGATACTTGTAAAAATTGTATTCTTGCCTCAGCATCATACATTTATCGTGTTGAATTTGACTGGAATGATCGTTTTGACATACATAACAATCTTTTGTGATCAGTTTGGTAATTTGTATGTGCCAGGTGTTTGTCAAAATAGGAGACTCAATGGTGTTCTTGTTCTGGCCATCCGGACTTCATCACTAAGTCCTCTTCGTCTTTGTTTTTGGGGTTCTACTTCCACGGTATCCTCCCATTCCATTTCCATATATTCTCCGCTATTTAAAGAGGGATTACAGGCTTCCATAGTTTATAATAGTCTAGAATGACTTCTGTCAAACTGTTGGTTTCTATTGTATTATCGAATTCGGCATATATGATGACGTGCAACGTGTTGTTTACGGGTATTGACTTTTCAAAGTGAAGTTACATACGAATTTGGCCGGATTTTATAGGGTGAAAATGTCGCTCGTCACTGCCTTGGTCTGGAGTGAAATCAAAAGCCCACAAAATGTAACTTTCTGCATAATCCTCGTACGCAGTGCCGTGACTGATATTGGTTCCTGTCTGTCCCGTGGTTGCGTACAAGAACACGTACGATATCAAGTAATTATTCTTCTGGTCACTAAAGTCAGTTTCTAAAGATTTGGTGTGCAAGATTTTTCCATCTCGACTGGCTTCGATCTTTGACGCTTTGTAGTGCCGAAACTCAAAAGGATTTTCCTCGAAGGCGCCATAAAGGCTGTATTTTTGACAATATCAATGATCAAACGTTTGGGTAACTGTCCTTGGAACAGATGATCTTCAATCATCGGTTGATGTTCAGCGGGAATGATAAAAGTTTCACTTCCACGGTCGTATTGGATACTTGGCGGTCGTTCTGTTCAAAGTGCGACTGATGTCGTTTCCCACTTTAGGTAACACTTCCACACGTCGTGTCTGGTTTCTTGAATGACTGTTATGTAATAGGCAAACTCATATATCAAATGTAAAGCGGCACTGCTACGATTAAGTCTCATGTGGATATCCACTCCGTTCAGCGAATACTTCTCTTGCAACCACACGCCTAAATGCAAACGATCCATAAGTTCTAACATTTTGTTTCTTTGATTTTGTTTCTTCGACTGTTGTATCCCACATTGATGTTTTTGTTCTTTATCTGTAATCAAATCGGTATCGTTGAATTTGCCTGCTGTGTCAGATTTCCATGCCACACAAGCATCTAAATGGGTGTTCTTAGCTTCTTTTCCGTAAGTCAAGAGGTTTTCCAGACACACTCGGAAGGGTAAGTGTCCATGATGCTGCTGACCAGATTTTGTTGATCAAGTACAAATCGCCTCCACTGAACAAGGAATGCATGAAATCTTTGATGGGGCCTACTTTATCTTCCTCCTTTATATCTGGACCGTACATAGATGTATCGATCACTTTCACTTTCAAGTACAAGTAACTGCTATTCAGATCTATAGCTTCTGGCTGTCCTTTAATTTCAAACTCGATGGGAACTGATCCTTCACAGAGGAGACGGGATGAAATTCGACCCATTGGGATTCTTGCATCGTCATCATGGTGGATGGCATGGCAAATAGATCCAGTTCCGACTTGGAACAGACGCAAAACTATTGGTTCGTCATTTTCTTTCTTTTTGTCTCTCTTTCTTAATAACGTCTGAGTCTCGGACCGTTCTTCTTTTCTTGGTCTTTCTAGCTCTAGGGGTGTGAATTCTTCTGGAAGGGTGTCTTCGTCGTCTCTGTCTGCCTTTTCTTGCTGTGGTGATAGGGAAGCAGGAATGCTTGACTCGGCAGCGTCAATATTAGTTATAGGAGTTTATCGTCGGCTCAAAATGTCTTTGCCCATTTGAAGCAAAACATTGTTGCCTGCTCTCAAGAAAGCTTCTTTGGGGTTTTGATTGTCGATAATTACATTTTGGAGAAATTCTTTGCCGTGCGGCAATGCAACATCTTTCAAATCGTGCAATCCTCGTGTCACCATCGGTTTCAAAAATGCGGCCACCGAACAAAAGACCGATTTCAGCATATCTCCTAAACCATGTCCTCGCTGTCAAGCGACGCCTCGGTATACTGGATACCTAAACTCGTTAGAAAATCGTTTTCGAAAATGGAGTTTCACCGTGACTTTCCCTTTGGAGAATGGTATATTTTGTCCCAGATCGTATTTTATAGCAATGTTGACAGCGTTAAAATACGACTTACTGATGGGTACATAGTGAAGATGTACAAATTCGCTGTGAAGGTGATAGGTGTTTCTACATTCCTAGTCATTCGTCGTGGTAGAATCTACTTTGAAAGAAATGACACGTAGTAACTCAACCACATCGGAATACACAAATATAAAATTGAGTCATTGGTTCGGTTCTACAGGGGATCCAAAAGTCCTGCAAAAATCCATGTTACTGTTGATCTTCGGGCTTAGATTATGTGATACCATCTGTGGATGTCCACCCAAAATTTCAAACCAACTACCATTAAACCTGATGGACAACGATTTGTTATCCTGAGATTTCCTCAGTAAGCAAAGAATCACTTCATGGTACTCAGTATTAACACTTTTGTTTGACTCTGTTCGAACCTGTCAACAAACGTGTCCACCAAATATTCACCGCAAATGTAATAGCATGACATAATTTTCAACGTGTAGATGATGAACGATGAATTGCCTGCAGACTTTGTGTCACCTGAAAACCCGATTTTATTCATTTCTTCTTGCAATTAGACGTTCAGGATTTCGATCTGGAAAGTGTTTTGAGTTTCAGTGATGTTTATCATTTGTGTAGGTAAATCATTTCCACCAAAGCCACTTCCCAACTGGCTTCGTTATCTAAATGGATGTTCTGAGGTAATTTGACCGTGTCACAACACAAAGTATTGTTGGGAAACACCTCCATGGAACTGTCACTGGGTAACGTGAAGTAAAATTGATTGTTTTTGTTAGTAATTCCAGAGTCCTGCTGATGTCCGAGAGGTCACTCGAAATCAGTGGAGTGTCTAAAAGAGGATTGTTGTTGTGGTTATTGTTGGAGTGGTGACTGAGGTTAGACGCAAGATTCCCGTTGTTCCCGTTCGAGGAGTATTTCAGGAAAGAGTTGGGCAGAAGGTAACCGATGCAACTGCACAGTTTAATGATCCACAATTGTTTGTCTAATTATCGCAAACTCAAATAAGGAATGGCCGGTCCGATGACACAATACACCACAACGATTTGGCAGATAAAGACAATTTGCGTTTTAGCCACACCTTCTCCACACCACACCCACAAGGATTGCTTTTGTAGATCTTGCAGAGAGGAACTGGGTGAAGGAGTTGTCACTGCGATGGTAGCTGTTGAGGCAGTCTTGAAAAACATGATGGTCACTCCTTTTTATAGTCGATGACTTGTGAAGCGTCGATCCAAGAATCGAAACTGGGAAGATATCCTTTCCAACGCACTTTGATTTGTTTGACACGGCATTTTCCCACTTCACGGGTTCTTCGTTCGAGAACGCTTTCGATATCGTACATTCCGTCTTATTGTTTGGTCCCACGTTGTAACTCGGGCAAGTAAAACGTTCCTTTTAAAGCGTCCCGATTCATGTCTTAAAATTTGCAGGCGGGAGGATAACGGCCCCCATCTTGTCAATGACACGAAATAATTCAGTGGTCCAGTTGGGTAAGTGACCTTGGTGTTGCCAATGCGCACCTACTTTCCTGCTGACAACACTTCATCTTTCTACGAATCAAACAGGCGCTAAAAAACAGTCACTTCGTTGTCGGGGGTCACTCTTTGGTTGACACATCCGATGATCATATGGTAAGATTAGTTGTACGCTTGGACCAGGTGCGGTAAGACGTCGATGAGTATGTTGATGCGTGAAATATTTCCACATGCGTTCTTTCAAAGTGCTGGCTTTGGTTTCGGGATTATCGGTGGTGAAAAAATGAATGTCTCGTTTCTTTAATTCTTTTTGGAAAGCTTGGTTCAGAAATTTGGTGCCTTCGTCAGTTTGCCATCAAAAAGGGTGAAGACACTGCAATACTATTAGGAATGGGAGATGCTGACGGTGTTGAAAGACTTCTCGTACCGCTTCTTCCGAAGGCATTAGTGGCACTGCGTCTGTCTTGACCGCTGGTGGTGGTGGCGGTGGTGGTGATGATGATGAACTTTTCCTCAAGGTCTTAAATTCTTTCAGAGTTGGCAGAGCTGTTTCGTCTAAAGCTCTCTGGTGAAAGAGTTGCAGTGGTTACAACAGCTGGCCGTACCTTTGCGACTTTTCTGTTTCAAGCAAATCGTTGAGATCAATCAAAGATTGTATTTCGTGTTGTAACTGGGACAAATCCGTCAAATGAGGATTGGGGGGCAAAGGCGGTTTCCGTTGTTCATGCCAACCACGGTATTCCATCCATCGTTTGTAAAGCACTAGAGCCAGTTTGCTTCCTTCCTAAGCATTCTTTCTGTGGAGACAAAGGTATCATGACATTCAGGCAACATCACACACAGTATCAATTTCGTCTTTCGAGGCTGTTTGAATGGGTTGTTTTCTCATGGGTGAAAGAGCTTTGGACAGGACAGACAAC
This sequence comes from Sinohyriopsis cumingii, assembly GCA_028554795.2. Lineage (NCBI taxonomy): Eukaryota > Metazoa > Mollusca > Bivalvia > Unionida > Unionidae > Sinohyriopsis > Sinohyriopsis cumingii. Next base: position 38,403,085 of record CM068838.1, read on the forward strand.
ATTTCCCGCTGTTTGGCTAAACGAGGAGGACGTCTTTTCCTTTTCTTTCCCTTCTTAGCCAGTGAGTGGTGTGCACTTCTTTTAGGGAACATCTTTGGGCGTTCAGGATTTAAAAAATACTGATCTCCATCCTTTACCGCAGGTCTTTTTTATACTGGAATGCGTCACCACTGATTGTCTTTACGTCGTATCAACTTGTGGATAGGCGTCACACGTTGTGTAAGGGTTCACAACAGACTAAATCAGGACAGTTCTTGCTTAGAGAAATCCAATAAATCCTGTAATATGCCCGATCTCACTTAGACTTTGATTTTGGGGACAGGTGCTTTGTGAGCAGTTGTCACTGCAGCTAAAGAGGAGAAGGGTGTCATCGCTTGAGAAGTTCTTGGAGACGTGGGTTTCCATTGTTTCATCAAATGAGGAATAACGAGTGTCAAATTGGGCTTGGCTGGCATCACTAGCAACGGTATACGTTTGTGTGGATAGTATATTTGGTTTATTTTCATCTTCCTGTATGGATAGTATATTTGGGGTTTGTATTCGTGCGCGTACGATTGTGTGGATAGCAGAGTGTGTGTTTGTGTGGATAGTAGAGCGTGTGTTTGCATGCGTGCGCGTACGTTTGTGTGGACAGTATATTTGGGGTTTGTAGGCGTGAAGGTTTTTTTTTTCTTCTTCCCGTGTGTGGATAGTAGATTCGGGGTTTGTAGGCGTGCGCGTACATTTGTGTAGTAGAGTTTATGTTTGTATGTGTTCGCGAACGTTTGTGTGTCTAGCAGATATTGTGTTTGTATGCATGCGCGTACGTTGTGTTGGAAGTATATTTGTGTTTGTGCGGACAGTAGAGTGTGGGTTTGTATGCGTCCGCTTACGTCTGTGTTGATAGTATATTTGGGTTCATGTGGATGGTAGAGTGTGTGTTTATATGCGATCGCGTACGTTTGTGTGTATAGTAGATATTGTGTTTGTATGCGTGTGCGTACGTTGTGGAGATAGTATATTTGGGTTTTGTGGACAGTTAAGTGTGTGTTTGTATGCTTTCGCGTGCGTTTGTGTGGAGAGTAGATACTGGTTTTTTATGTAGATATTGGGGTATTTGCGGCAATAGATATTATTTTTAACCATCCTTTTGTGTGGATAGTAGAGTGTGTGTTTTGATGTGTGCTTGTACGTTTGTGTGGATATGTATATTTGGGTTTGTGTGGATAGTAGAGTGTGTGTTTTTATGCGTTCGCATAGGTTTGTGTGGTTAGTAGATATTGGGGTTTTGATAGTAAAGATTGGGGTATTATTGATAGTAGATATTGGGTTTTCTACCCTTCTGTTTTTGTAGATAGAAGGATGTGTGCTTGTATTTTCTTCTTCCCTCTGTGTGTGTGTGTGTGTGTGTGTGTGTGTGTGTGTGTGTGTGTGTGTGTGTGTTGTTTGTATGTGTTCGCGTACGTTTTGAGTGGATATTTGATATTTGGTTATTCCCCCTTCCCTTCTGTGTGGATAGTATAGTATATTTGGGGTTGGTTGTTTCCTCTTCTCGTGTGGTGTGGGTGGGTGTTTGTAAGTACATGCGTGCGCGCTTTTGTTTGTGTGAGCATGTATTGGTCTTTGTTTGTCACTATAAAACTTCCTTTGTCCCTTTCAAATGCATTTCACCTACCTACCTACCTACAGTAGCGCGTATTCAGGTCAGCTGCTTCCAACACTTTTGTAAATTATTCCCCTAGTGTTCAGTACAGTGACGTCATTGAAGCTAGAAATTTTGAGGTTATAAATGTAGACTTGGGGTTTTACATAGGAATTTCCACAAGATGTAGCTATTTATAGTCACTAGGGTTTTCAAATAGGATCGTCATACAAGTTTTGACTATAAATAGATAGTGGGTTTTCATAGTAATTGCAACAGGTTATAGCTCATCATCAAGTTCATCATTTTGAGCGTTACTTTTTGTCACATCCATTTTTAGGTTGGTCTTTTCCTTGATTATAACTATTTATAGCATCATTACAATTATGCAAATTTATGAACACCGCGAACATTTTTAGTCGCTTTTATCGATTAGGTGTTGTATATGTTTTATATGTCTATGTCTATGTCTATGTCTATATCCCGTTAGTCCCACCCACGCCAAGCTATGTTTTATTGGTATAGTTTATGAACTAGCCGAACTTACCCTTATCTGCTACCCTATACAACAACTCAACTTTCTTTTGTCGCTGTACAGTCCCAATATTCCCCCATGTTCAATTCCCCTTGTCGCTAAACGTTCCGAGGGTGATTTGAAAAGTCTTGTCGCTAAATGCTAACAAGTGGGGAGGGGCTGTAATGTATTTTCCCTTTGTCGCTAAAGTTTCCCACTATACTACTCATATATAAGCAACTACGCGTGGTTCAAGATCCATTTTCAGATGAAGAGTTGTACTAAAGATAACAAGTTGAAATTTTAAATCTACTCATTAAATAAGTATACCCATCATTTAAAATATTACAATTCATATAAGTATGAGAACGAAATGATTGTGGCACGACTTTGAACGTTTGGTACCATTTTACCTTGTTGCCTTAATAACGTATATACATAAAAAATGTAATATATTTAGGTAATCAACAATGTAATACTTACTGCGATTGCTTTTGTGAACATAAATGAATACAACGATATAAAATCAATAAAAAATCAAACTAAGGAAGACAATTATATATATATATATATATATATATATATATATATATATATATATATATATATATATATATATATATATATATATATATATATATATATATGTATGTATGTATCGTCCCTGGAATATCTGATAACTTAAAATATTTCATTGTATGATGACCTTGAGATGGTGCTCCCTCATTCGGTAATCAACCTATTACAGGGACCGAAAAACAACATCAAACAAAAAAGTATATCTTAAATAAGTAACGTAACAAAAAGAAATTAACACCAACAATTTCAGTAAAATCAACAAGTTCTTTATTTTTCTAAGTTACAAAGTGTAAATTTAAGAACACTTATAGTAGTGCGAATTAATTCTTTAAATAATCATATCACAAATCCCAAAGAAGAAAATGTTCCAAATGATTTCAATAATCCTGAATGTCCTGATGTACCAATGATACATTCCAAAATGTATTACAGTGAATCTACAATAGTTCCCAATAATGTGCTAGTCAAGAAGTCAATGAGCAGTTTATAATTCCAATTAATGACCTTTTTAATGATAGAAAGAATTCCTCGCGAATTATATCTGAATACAACTGTAAACTCGGATCATATTTTCCCAAAGACCGACACGTATATATATATATATATATATATATATATATATATATATATATATATATATATATATATATATATATATATATATATATATCAGTTGACCTAAGAATCCATACAATGATCCGGAATCCCGTAGATCCTAGATGCGAGTAATGTCTACTTGGAAAATTCCATCAAAGTTTTTCTAGTGTATTCTGAACTCAAAAATGTATTTCGTCATCTTTTTTACAACTTACAATCGTGGACAAAAGTTCGCTATCTGAACACATTGTTTACTAATGACCATTAGCATAAAGTATGGATCAAAGTAAAGCACACCATATAGATATTCAAAACAGATACAGATAAAAAGAATGTGGTTGTATAGATGAAGAAACATAAGAACTAATCAGCATCATCGGTCCGTGATCTATGTGATTGTATTAGTTCCCTCTCAGTTGAGTCTAATCATTGACGTTATACATCATTATCTCATTCAATAGCATGATAATCTGAATAGGTGTGATGTCTGAAGAAAAATCGGCAAGGCGATAGATTCTGCATTTACTTGATTCACTACAGAATTTATTTTAATACCATTTTCTTTAGTACAATAGAATCAAAGTAATCCGTCACCTGACACAGACGTACATTTTGCTGTACGTTTGGTAGGCGGATTTTTTATTCCTTTTTCTAAGTAGCTAGCTGCTACATGCTACATGTCTGTGGCATGATGCCCCAGTGCTAGACATCACTATGAACTGTCACACTGCAGACATCGAGCGATATGATTGAATTTTTTTTTAAATTACGTTAAAAATCAAAAAGTCTCTCTCTCTCTCTCTCTCTCTCTCACACACACACACACACACACACACACACACATTGAAGACATGAGATTTATCACAGTTATATTTAAGATATCACATTTATTTCTAAGATATTAGAGCTATACCTAAGATATCATACTTATTTCTAAGATATATGTTAGCATATATACATGCGTCATTGTGATGCACAATTGCAGTTGCAATCTAAAAGGCACTTTACGCTGATCTTCACGGCAAAATTAACTTACATGTGTTGCTTTGCAGTAAATCACAAAACCAAATTAAACCAAACTCATCATTGTACAAAATGTGCATGAGTAAGTACGATAAAAGCAATCATCTAATCAGCGATTTCATAAAGGTAACATCAAGTGAGGCAAAAATAGGCCTGATATATTATCCCTTTCCATACACTGGCAGTTTTCTATACACTGTATAATGTCGACCTCAGCATGCATAAAAATACAATCATCAGTCTGGAGAAGGCGCAGAAGATACTTACGTTATGTCATAGATAGGTGAACAGACCAACATCCTTTGTCTCAAAAACGTTATAATATGTCAATAAATGTATTCATGTTATATATTCTAAGTGGTATTCCAGCATTCATTGAACGAATTGTATAATTATATATTTCTGTGTGCAATTGTATAATCTCACGAAGCATTATGATTGCAGCAATGTTTGTACATACGTACAAATATGTCACATTAGAATAATATGTTGTCGACCAATGCTGACAAACAAAAGGTTATCAAACGCAGGCGACAAATATATGCTACTATTATAATATCAGGCACAATTCATATTTAAACATTTCCATAAAGCTTTCTTTTAAAAATCGAATTGAATTTAAAAAAACTTCCTGAGAGTAGATTGTACAAGATAAGATGGATTAATCGTGACCTTTTGATAATCAATCATCATACTGTGACTAATTTCAAAACTATAGATCACGAAAAGAAATCATATAATGGCTTTCGTGTCATCTAGAATGAATTACCTATGTTATATGTTGGTTAGTAGTTTTAGAACGAGAAATCAGGGATAACGTCTGGAAGAGCAATCAACTCACGAGAAGCTTTCCCACATACCGCGTTGGCTGGAATCCACCGACCAGAAGTGAGACGACAGTGATCTGTAAAGGCAAGATCCTTACACGACTCGTCCACCCGAGGCCCCTATATATAACGAGCTGTTAGAGAAAAGTCCATATATAATATATAGTTTTATGCATATTTAATTTGCATTGTTAGTTAGTTTTTTATTTGTTATATATTATGGATTATGTAAAATTGTATTTTGTGACTGACCTTGTCCAATATCAAGTTCATTGTCTACCGAACCAACGTTTTTAACAAAAGATTAGTGTCATATCATTACAATTCAGATCGTTGGTGAATTAGTATATCAGAGACTACTGACAATTACAGGCACCATAGACATTTTAAGACCGTAGAGTCGTAAACACACACACACACACACAAACACACACACACACATAATCAGTAATGACCGCGAACAATGCAAAAGAGGATATTATTTTCACCTTCCACTGAATTTATGATAGAAAGTACTACAGAATAGAAGCAAATTCGGAATAAAAGAATAAGACAAACATTAAACATACAAAAAAGCATTGAACTTACAAAAACCTTATAAAGTTTTAGGTACAATGAGTGTTTGGTTTGTTGATATGGTTTCTTATTGGTTTGCAATACGATGATTATGCATGTTGTACAGTAGTTTATACAGTTTATTGTTGTTTTCCTTCTGATTGTTTTCTTTGCTTGATTATGTAGATTCTGATTGTTTTCTTTGCTTGATAATGTAGATTTCCTTTTCATTCAAGCATATGCTTCATCCAGTTTCTTAGATTTTTTAAAATATGTGTGTGTTTGTCTTCTGTAAGCATTTTTATCGGTTGATAAAGGTTTCTTAAGCTGCAACGTTCTATAAAGTGTCTTCTTACAGACTATATCACTATATATATATATATATATATATATATATATATATATATATATATATATATATATATATATATATATATATATATATATATCACTGTGATTCATGGATATGTTGTCCAAAAAAAAGTTACGACAGGATGACCCACTAAACTCAACGAAGGTAATATTGATGCATTAAACATTTTGCGAATGATCTTTCTGCTAACTCTGGAAATAAAACTAAGTCAATCATGTTGGATCCTTTCTTGAATTATCTAGTATGTACTTTAAATTTAATCGATTGCTATGCATAGTTGTGGGGGCAGTAGATCTTATGACATCTTGACACTGTTTTATTAAGGTACTCGAGAACATAAAAAACAGACAGAATTAATAATATCAAAAGTTAAATTCTAATTAAAAAAATAGAACCAAACATAAATAGTAATAATAATACTGCATTATTATTATTATTATTATTATTATTATTATTAACTTTATCTAATAATGCTAATCAGAAACAAATATGGTTACCCGATCATTTTCCTAGTTTAGGTTGAATGCAGGTGCTGTGGTATATTCTCGTTTTTCACGCATAAGTCAAATTGTACATTGTCATTCCCATAACGTCAAGTTTGAAAACTATCTCTCAATTTGCTTGATTTGTTTACTGTGTAAAACCGGCTTGGTGTATAATTTTGAAAGTTCTACTGAGTGCGGCCACCACCATCACCAATTAAAATAGAATAAAGGAACAGGAAAACAAGAGCAAAGAAATAATACCAAGAAGAGGAAACGATTAGCAAACCGCCAAGCCGTGAAAAAGGAATTGAACAGAACAAAGGAACTATCAAACAAAGGAACGATATTAACACGTAACAGAAAACAAAGAAGAGACTTCGAGCGGAGGAGCAGACTGGGTTAGGACAAAAACAAAAGATAAGTCATCATTCAATGCTATACGCAATTTAAGTAGAAGAATGCAAACTAGGTCCAAACAAATGGCTCTATTCAATCCAAACACGCAAACACACAAACCACCAAACAACCCTATCAATAAATCAGTAAAAATATTGGATGTATCACAACTCCAAACAGCACCAATAAAGCATGTAAAACAAGCAAGATTAACGCAAGTAGTACCAACCACAGCAAACTCGAATTCAACCAACATCACACTGGGACCCCAAATTCTGGTCTCAAATACAGACCAAACAAACCACAAACCAGCAGACATAATTAACACACCCCCACCCCACCAACAGAAACTACTATAAATACAAAACTACAGTCCAGGGAACAATATAAATACAATGCCAATACTATCGCCAATCTTCTTCAAGGAAGCGGAAAAACCAAACACAAATGAAGATATAGACACCACTATTCCAAACCTAACAAATGAATTTGACAGTAACCTACATACCTTAAACTCCCCACAATTAGACCACATAACCATAACCAGCACCCCAAAATTCACCAAAAATGAAATAACCAATTCTAGAAGCATGCAAACAACCCAACAACAGGAAATCAAGCAAACAACAATAAATCAAAACATTAGGAAAGAAACTAGACACTCAAGCCAAATTCCTGGACCATCTGGGATAATAACAGCAAGGGAACCACCAACCTATGGGAACAAATCCAATGAATTAGACACTACAAAACGACCCAGCAGCATCACTAATACGGCAACCCAAAGACCCCAAACAATCCAAAACACATACCTAGGTAATGGCAAGGGCCCGCTAAAACCCAAAAAAAGCCCCAAAAACCCACAAGTAAGGTTAACTCAAAACAGGAAATAAAACAACAACATAACCCCCAAAACAAAATGTACAGTTATCATTCCATCGAACACACCATATACATAAGCAGCAGGTGCAACAGAATTACTAGTCTAAGTACCAATAGTATTATGACAGCACTGGCCAAAATTCACACTGGACAATTTAAACTGATAAGACCAAGGCGAAACTACCTCATTGTCCAATGCAGCACAATTCAACGGGTGGAAAAATTCATCCAAATTGAAACTATAGGCCCAATAAAGATCAAAGTAGAGAGACACCATAGCACTCAGAGGAAACCACGAGTCGCTTCGAACTCCAAACACAGTGAAACCACAACTAATCTGGCTGAACCCACTAAAACCACTATCTTTAAAAAAGTAATAGCACTAAACGGATACAACAAGGACATAAGCAATGAACTCCTACTTCATAAACTCACAGCAAATGGAACACTGACCACCAAAGTATATCGTCTTAAAAATCACAAGGGACAAGGAACAAACAAAGCAGTTATAGAGGCTACCGAGCCAATACCCTCAATAATAAAACTAGGATAGTCAGGAGTGTGCCATAAGCTGGAAAACTACATAAATAGGCCAAGATTTTGCACCAAATGCCTGCACTGGGTACACTATGCCCTCAGATGTAGATTCAAACCAAGATGTAAGTACTGCAGAGGTCAACACAAAGGAGAATGCCACACAATTAAACGAAAATGTGCTAACTGTAAAGAAAACCATTATCCTAGATCGGCAGAATGCAGATTTGCAATAATAGAGAAACAAATAGTGGACTTAATGAACGAAAAACACCTCACCTACCATTCTGCCAAAAGCATTATTTGTAAAAACAACCCCAACACACCAAAATCTACCTCTGAAACAATCAATGAGCGCCAAAACTTTCCACGCAGAATCAGAAGGGAAAACATTGCACCACAAGACATACCCTCGAATCAGGAAACAAAAGAACCAAAAACTACAACCCACATTGTAACAAACCATGACCACCCTGATAACACTCCAGATACAAACAAAACTGTCACCCCAAACATCCCCAACACACACCCCAACACAGAATTAATACAGGAAGTAATGAACCTAACAACACGAACCATAATGCAAGATCTCAACAGCATAATCAGAACCCTCAAAACCATTTTCACCATACTAGCTGATTGGACCACAAGACTAACAGATAAAGACAACGTCAAAAATGAATAGTACAAAAAATAATAATATCACCATCTGGCAATGGAACTACAGAGGAATCTTTAAAAACCTATCAGAACTGCAGAACAAACTGAATAATACGGCCATAAAACCAGACGTAATCTGCCTACAGGAAACCCTCATAACACAAGAACACAAACGCCTGCCCAAACTACAAGGCTATACCCAGGGAATCTTTAAAAACAGACCCATGGGGCAGAAAGGGGGTGGACTAGCAATTTTTTTAATAGATACACTAATCTACTGTGAAGTAATAGAAGTACCCCCTAACCTAAATATCAATAATAGCATCGAAATAATATCAGTAATGATAAATATAGGAACCACAAACATTCAAATAATAAATGCATACGACCCAGGGGGTGCCTTCTGCCCTACCAACCTAATCTCACTAAAGGCAATCACTAATAACAACAACAACAATCTAATGATCTGTGGCGACTTCAACGCACACAGTGAATTATGGGGAGGTAAAAAGAAAGATCAAAGAGGAAAAATGGTTGAAAAATGGATAACTGAGAACAATCTGGTCATCTTAAATGACGGGTCGAACACTAGATTAAACCCTGAGGATGGCACTCTCTCAGCCACAGACCTAACCATCACTACCCCAAAATTGGCTCAAATCACAAATTGGTGGGTGGATCAGGAAGATACGTTAGGAAGTGACCATTTTCCCATCACAATCAATATTCAAGCAAAAACTCAACACATTCCTAACGAAACCCCACCTAAATGGAGGTACCAACAGGCAGACTGGGACCAATTCCAATTATTACTAGCTAGAGTAAATCCAGATAACTTAGAAAGCCCAAGTATTGACATGTATTATGATAACATAACAGACACAATTATAGAAGCAGCTAACCGATGCATACCAAAGACAACTAATATCCAAAATAAAACCCTGTACCATGGTGGACTAAACAGTGCACTATAGCACATAAAGACAAAAAAAGGGCCTTAAATAAATATAAACGCACCAAAAATTCTATCTACTTCCAGCAATATAAAGATAAAGAAAAGCACTAAAACAAACTATAAAAACTGCTAAAATTAATCTATGGCAAACCTTTTGCTCTAAACTGAGTCTAAAATCAAACTCAAAACAAATATGGGACAAGATAAAAGCCATAAAAGGGAAAGCAACTACCTCAGCCCCAAAAATTAAAAATGCCATAACAAATAAAGATAAGGCAGACCTCCTAGCGAAGCATTTTTCGAACATGAGTAGCAACAATAATCACACCAAAAACTTTCAAGAACACAAAAAACTAATGGAGGGAACCCAACCTCAAATGTTTCAAGACCAAGGAACAAAAGAATCTCACCTAAATAGCGACATCACAGTACATGAATGGAAGATAGCCCTACGATCCAAAAACGAAACATCCCCTGGTAAGGATCAGTTAGGTTACATTATCTACAAAAAACTACCTACCAATATAACAATAGCCATAATCAAACTCTTTAATAGGATATGGGATAAAGGCCAACTACCCACCAAATGGAAACAGGCCATAGTAATACCAATCCCAAAGCTAGGTAAAGATCCCAACAACATAAATTCGTACCGACCCGTCTCCCTTACAAACAATATTTGCAAAATAATGGAGACAATAATCGCAAATAGGTTAAAACACCACCTAGAAACCAATAACCTACTCTCCATAAATCAATGTGGCTTTCGGAACAAACGGTCCACCACTGACCAACTTCTCAGATTGGAAACAGACATCAAACTCGCTTTTAATGCACATAGGAAAACCGATCGCAACCTCACAGCGGTTTTTTTAGACCTAGAAAAAGCGTTCGACCTAGTATGGACCAATGGACTAATGGCCAAATTAAACCAATTTGGAATAACTGGACGCTTGTTCAACTGGATTGGCGATTTCCTCACAGGCCGGAAAATTACCACAAGAATAGGCAACACCCATTCGGAAGAATTTTCACTTGAAAATGGAACACCGCAAGGCAGTGTAATAAGTCCGTTACTATTTAGTCTAATGGTAAACGACCTTGACCTCAATGTAGCCTCCACAAAAATAAACTTGTCACAATTTGCAGATGATAGTGGCATATGGAGGAATGGAAATCCTGCCAATAACACAGTAGTTAAAGAAATCCAGCAGAGCCTAGACAACATAGGGAGATGGGCGGACAAATGGGGTTTCAAAATATCTCATGAAAAACTGTGGCAATCATATTCACCCCCAAACGAAATAACAACCTAGTCTATCCAAACTTCTATATACAAAATCAATTAATCAAATACGTAACAGTAGTAAAATTCCTAGGAATGTTCTTTGACAACCACCTCACATGGAAACAGCACATTGAACAACTCACCCAGAATTGTAACAAAGATCTCAATTTACTCAGAAACATCACAGGGACTGACTGGGGATCCAACCAGGAAACCCTCCTCACGATATATAAAAGCCTAATTAGATCAAAACTGGATTACGGTTGCCAAGCATATAACTCGGCTAAGCAGCCTGTACTACAAAAACTTGACACTATCCAGAGAAAAGCCTTGCTATTATGCACAGGAACACTCCCCTCAACATCATTAGAAGAACTACAAACACTAACAGGAGAACTACCCTTAAAATTACGTAGGCAAGAACTGCTCCTCCGATACTCCATTCAATTAGATACCCACCCAGACAACCATCCCACCAAAATAGCTATAAATAAGTGTAAAGTTGTCTTCAAACCCAAAATCATACCTATCACACCAAGTGGCAAAGTAATCCTTGAACTAGGAGAAAAGATACCTCTACTAAAAAAAACAGGTAACAAACAATACAGACCAGAACAAATCACCATGGTTACAAAAACCACCAAGGATTAACATTGAAGCTACCAAATTAGGCAATAAAGAAGGACAAGAAAACTTACTAAAACCTGTACTGGTAAACGAAATCAACAAAAAATACCCGGACTATGTTAAAATATATACCGATGGATCAAAAACAAACAACCCACCAAGAACAGCAGCAGCAATAGTCATCTCTGAATTCAATATACAAACGGGATCCAGATTACCTGACTATTGCTCCATTTACACCACTGATTCTGGGCTATACTTGAATCACTACGATGGATCAAAGACAACCAAATACCTAAAGCATTCATTATAAGCGATTCCCTAAGCGTTATCAAATCGATCCAAAATCGCAATACACACTCTAGGGAACAATTCCTCGAAAGAGCATGCCAATTAATTGACGATATCACCACAGCACATCAATTAGTCGAGCTCATGTGGATACCTTCGCACATTGGAATCTCTGGCAACGAAACAGCAGATAATGTTGCAAAAACCAAACTAGGAGATCAAAACTCTATCAAGCTTAACTATAGCTCTACATATATAGACTAAACATGGCAAGATTTTTGGAACTCCTCCACAAAAGGTAAAAAGCACCATGAAACCCCAAAAACCGTAGATAGGAACATACAGCTACCTAAGGGTACCTATTTAGAACAGAAAACCATAAACAGGATAATAACTGGAAAAACTAAACTAGCAAGCAGTTTTGGAAGATTTATAGGACCCAAACCAGCAGCCATTAACTGCTTTAACTGCCACACCACCGAAGATCTACACCACGTATTCAATATATGCCCAAAATATCAACCCGCTCGGAAAATATTTATCAAAAACCAAAAAGAGATTGGATCACCACACACATACCCAGAGTTACTTATGGACTCTAATAAAAATAAACAATCAGCATATAAAAATATAAATCAATTCATAGACTCAGCAGGACTTAGGAACAAAATATAATTACTATCCTCACAAAACCAAAAGACGCAGTAACTAGCTAAATAAATTTAGAAGCCACCACATAAAAAAACCATAACATATCATTCAATTTTATAAAAGTATTAATAAATAATTCACTTACGAAGCACCTATAAAAAAACTAAGGAAACCGCAAAATCGGATGTCCTAGATGTCCTTAACGAACCGAGTAATCAGCTAGGATTCCTGTCCTAGATGTCCTTAACGAACCGTGCAATCGGCTAGGACTCCGGTCTCTTGCTAAATAAAGTATAAATAACATTCAATCTCTAAAAACATCAATTAATAAATAACTTAAAGAGGTAATATCTAAAAATTTATAAATAACATAACGTAGGAAACACACCCTAAACACCTCGACTAGTAATCCCATAATAACCTTGAAAATCTCTCTTCATACATGATATCTACTAAGAACCTCTATAAACAGCATAGAACATCCCCCCTCCTTTTAGAACATTTTGAAAAAAAAAAAAAAAAAAAAAAACACAACAGGCAAATGCAGCAAGAAACCAGCGATGTAAAGCAAGCAGGACCGTTCCCGAGCTCTCCTTCCCACTAATGACAGCCAATCATTCAACTGTAGGGACCTTTATGGACCCACAGATTGAGGCCAAACTATCAGGGTTCCTTGAATCCATAAAAGCCTGGGGAAGGTGGCCCCAGGAACAACTAGCAGGCTGCGGTGCAGTCAGAAAAAAGTGGCACATGCACAGTTGTGCGAACGCTACTATAATTAAACTCAACAACAAAAAAAAAGTCACTCCATGTACTTTATCATTTTCAGGACAAGCCAGGTCTGGAAAATACGCAGGTATTGCTATGCATGAATGACTGATTGGCCAGTTTGAATTCCTAATTTAATTCTTATTATAAAATGCTGTTGACAATTAACTTATTTGCAAGTAAATACACTCTTTTTGTAAAAATGTGATTACATGTCTTCATATAAGTGACAAACCAATAATGATGCATCGAATTCGTGCAATATATTTTGCACGAGAAAAGAATCAGATGAAATTCGTGGGAATTGGGTCAATTCTGTGACTTTGATCACTTTGAGGACCTTTCCTTTTATAACGTAAACACCTAGATATTTTGATCCTCAAACCTAAACCATGTTCCAGACCAGTATTTTGTGGATAAAATAATAATTCGTTCATGGTTATCATATTCTGCTATTTTCATATTTATATTTGAATTATTCATGTCTACTTCGAAATATTTATATCACTGAGATAACACTGACTATCTATAAATCATGCAAATTTCGTTTCATTTGCTTATCAGACTATGTTATTCTGCAGAGTATGAGATAACATTCATTAATATAATATTTTGCATATATAATTAACCAGTATTTTATTAAACTTATTGAATTAAAAAATTACATTAAAGTACCACTTTATTTTCCAAGTCTACAATTTGTTTCAAAGAAAAATAGGTATATGCATTATTTTCAGATATAACTACGTAAAATTATAATCTATTTTTCCTGTTCAAGTGAAAAAGTAGCCAATGTTTTTTTCTTCTGTTTGATATTGTTTTTGTAACAGTACAGGACTTGAAGGTCAAAAATCGTTAGCCTTCAGAGTTCTACATTGCAAGAATTTATAAATTAAAATCTTTATTGAGCGCGCGTGTGTGTGTGTGTGTTTATTCTTTCAAAAAGTTACACATTTTATTGTCTCATCATCTACATCAGTTTTGAAACGTTTCAGGTATCACAAAATAAAAAGAATACTTTATAATGGATACAAATAACATGCTACTCAGAACCAGTTTTTTCTTCTTCACACAGCTGAATGCCACTGTATGCCATCAGTTGCTAAATACGTGTCTCTTTGATGCTAGTCATAAAGAAGTGTTACCATGGTTTATTTTAACAGCATGACAATTACTGTCAGATGTCATTCACATGCCACATCAAACAAAACGTGTCTTCTTTGAGAAATATAACTTAACGTTGTCACAACTGGCTGATCCAAGAGTCGATTCTCAAATCAAACAATAAATCATTTCGAAACCTGGTGGATATGGATCATTAGGAGGGGTTATTAATCGTTAACTTGTAAAATCCCTTAATGCTCAAGATAGAAACAAAGAAGCCAAATCCACCAAATGAGGGCAAATCATAAGTTAAAGCTGCGGTGCAACAAGTTCGCACTCTCACTTGAAGAAAAAAAGTCCCAGAAACAAAGTCGCAGCACTAAAACTTCTGTCGACAACAACGGTAATCTTGCTTCCAATACAATTCACAAAAAAAAAACAAATTTTCCAGTCACAGCAGCAGCAACCGTCTTCATGACATTTGACAAATCACTCTCCTTCGACATCGAGTGTCTCATGTGAGAACAGAACTACTGAAATTTGAATAATCAAATTTACTTAATAATAATGAGTGTCTGTTCTGTAGATGTGCTTCCTAATAGTATCTTATGTTGTTACACAGAGACATTACTTCATGCAAATCATTGATAACTGGCTTAAGTAGAAAGTATTTGTCCTACTCAAGACCACAATGTCAGCGCAAGTCCAAACACTTTCGTCGTCGATATCCTGAACGAACAAGTTAAAGAAATGCCGGGGAAAAAATCATTCTTTCTATTACGAATCCAAAACACCAACACCAGCCAATCCCAAGTAACCACATATATCCCTATAGCTAATCATGTAAATTCCTAACTCGTCGTTGAAACAATTGTAGCTGTTTCAGCGATTAGTTTGACAAAGCCCCGGATGTATCTAACAGCGGTATAATAGTTGAGAGCCATAAAATTGTTCATCGTCTTAAAATGCATTATTTTGCCATCAGAATAATGTCGATAACTTTTGTGTCGGTTTGTTTTCTGCTCTGGTGGATACGCTACTGTCGCTCCTATGAAAGACATTAACGGCAAAAATCAATTGAACACATATTTTCTTAACCATGATTATTAAACGAAGGACAAAATTTACTGGTGACGTACTCGTGTGTGGTTTAGTTCTTGTGGATCACAGCCGTTCCGTTACTAAGAGTCACTCATTTCAAAGTGAATTCTGTCATCGTTGCTTACGAAAAAGGTAGACGCACGCTTTATCATGCATTTGGATATCCTAATTATCTAAAAGGATAGAACAGTGTATTTAACAGTGTCAAAATTAGTAAATAAGGAGATCTTCGACAAAATATATTTTCGAAAAGAAATATCACAGTCAAACTACATTTGCGAAAATGATTCTCCAATAATGTAATTAAACAATAAACACATGCATCGTGTGTACAAGGAGTCGCTCGACAATGAAGACAAGGTTGATGAGTTATATTAAATTCATACAGCAGCACCCACCTTCAAAAACGATGGTGACTCTTAGAGTGCATACTTTATCAACCTGCAATTTACATGACACAGCTTTAGCGCAAAGAAAAGCATTTCTTTAAACCGTTTACATCGACAAGCAAATTCTAAAAGAAAACCTTACGATGAAATCAAGACAAAATTTGTTGATACAAACTGGACAAGATCTTTTGGTTCACAGATACATCCCTATAAATTGGCTCCATACTTCTAGAAAATGCATTGCTTTGTCCTCTACGTTACAGCAAGGACAAGGCAAAAATAGACGTCGAATCCAATTCAGATCTTATAAATAAGTTCAGAAAAGGAATCAAAATAGAAGACTAAGGACTCTCTTGGAATTGGCCGGATTCGATTACTAACTGAAAAAGTACGCAAAATGACGCACTGCGATTCTTGCGAATGTTCCAAGTCTGAGCGAGATCTGTTTGCCATGCCACCAAAAACATCAGTCCAGGATCAGATTTCAGATTATATCCCGTCAACAATATCATGCATTTGTTGTCCAGCGAGACTGATTTATTGCAGAAAAACAAACTTCACAGTAGCATGATTGACACTTACCGTACCAAACTTTCCTTGAAAATGTCTAGTTGTAAGGAAAATAAGCCAAGAATACAAATCTGGTTGTTTTCGTGGTACGGAAATTTGACGCATTTGATGTCTGTCAACGAAACAGCGGTACGGAAGCTGACTATTCTCCGAATATTGCACCTTCAAAATAAATTCAAAGAAGTACGCAGCTTAGAAACGATGGCTCGTTTATATTTGGACGTGTGATTGCAAGGAAAGCATTTGTTGAGTGGAGGGGATGTACGTATGTGACTGTACTAAAGTAGCAGTTCATCTAAATGCTAACGAGTATAAAGCAATCATCGAAGCAAACAGATTTTATGTGTCTTGTGGAAGTCTTACCTGAAGTGGAAAACGATATCAGTTTGAGATGTTCATATGGCAAGTATCCTTTAAGACGAATAGAGGCAAAACATTTCGCCATTGAGTCTGGACTCCGATCCAAGATCGTGTTTTCCAAGTACAGCCAACCAAACAGCTGCTAGTTGGCTTCTTCCGACCTTTCAACGTATCAAAATTAGAAATCATTCAAGATGACCATACGTTGTGTTCCTGACCTTTGGAACCTAACGTTTCCCATAAAAAGTACCCGAGGTCTTACTAAACGCTGTTAAAGCAACATGAGTTAGGTTTGCGATAAGAGTACGACAATTATGCAGAAGAAAAATGTTTGCGTGGATTTGGTTTCACTCCCGACCAAGACAATATTGACGTGCATTTATGTCCTAATTAATCAGGCAAAATTGGTGTAGCCATTCAGTTTGAAATATCTCTGGTGAGCACGGTGACTGCCATGCTGTATGAAGTATATGGAAATATTCTAGAAATCAACAGTTATAGATAAGTTATCCTAGACTACTATTTTAAAAAATAGAAATACAAAAATCTTCTGTGGATAGGCGATGAGGCTTTTTTCATCCAAGACAAGAATACAAAAATGCAGTCAAAATGGCCCGAACAAGAACAACAGTTAGTCTCCTGTTGTAATGGTGACTTGGGGGATCGAATTATCATCCTGGCCAAAGAACATTGTGACGGATGCCAAATCAATCATCCTAGTGATAAAGTGGTATAAAGGTATGCGTGAACATTCCTTACCGCCAATAAATTCTTTGAAGACGAGACGCATCAAAGCTTTCTTGCAGCACAGTATTGAGACTATTTACTTTACAGAACTTTTCAAGAATAAAAGTCAGGTGCGAGTTTAATAATTTATAATTACATGTGAAAAAGATAAAATAATAGAAAAGAAAAATGGATTCATAGGAACTTCATTACCTTCTGATTCTCACTTCCTAACAGCTTTTTGAAATACTGGGAGACGTGTTAAAGACACATCCCCATCGAAATACTGAAGGCATGCACGCCTATGTCATCAACAAAGAAGACGGTCACTGACCAGGGAATCACTGTGAAATAGCTTACTTCTTGTTGATTACCCGCTTCATCATCCTGATTTTGAAACAAATATTTTTTGTTGCTTAATTTTGTTGAAAATAAATTGTATTGACGTGCTGTTTTATCTGGTCTTTATCGATCTTAGTCAAGTTTTCTTCTACATCCGTATATCCGAATCTGAGGACATTTTTCCTCCACTTAGTTGGTTTTCCCGTATAATACCATGCGTTCACGAGTCTTGAAACTCATCGTCGACTACAATTAGAAATATTGCAAGACTAAGTGAAACTATGGTGCACATTCATCGGGTCAGGAGTACTTGATCCAGATATTATGATAGGAAGAACACCATCTTCTTAAAAGTTGCGCAGGACCGTCGGATCTTAAAATCCAGGACCAGTCACTACATAAGCAAACAAACAAACAAAAAATGACCCTATTTTGTGCCACACGGATCTCTAGAAAAGATAGATACTAGTCAATTTCTCGTCTGTGTTTTGTGATTGTTTATGTATACCTTTATCTCCCCCACCAACGAAAAGGAAAATACCTCCCATTATAAAACGTATGTTTGTTGGATTTAGTGTGTTTGCGTGGGTTCAGATTTTGTCTTCAAACACTCCTTTACCCTTGTTTAAACCTATGTAAAGCTTCAGAAGAATGGTTTCTTTTAGGTCCATGTAATTTCTGTTCCATTTGTATTCTGTGTGAGGGATGTTTGTAACACGTCCATATTTTCAGCATATTTGAAGCAGCGTGGGCAGTGGAGAAGTAACACAATAAGAGACGAAAGGACGAAAGAGAAGATTAGCAAAAGAGAAGAGAAAGAGAAGTTAAATGTGTACTTGATGAAAATGCAAGAAACGTTTCGACGATAGGGCTATCAAGTTTTAATGCCAGAGAAGGTGGAGAAGGAGTAGGATTTGAGAAGAAGTCTAAAACTCATGGTCTCCATGAAAACATTCTGGAGGTACAATTGAAAGAACTGGAGACTAAGATTTTCAGCCTGTGGTGCCCGACTATGGAGATACAACTACAAAGGAGAACGGGACTAAAAACACAACGACTCTAGTCATTTTCCAATTTGTTGTTTAATGCTTTGTATATGTTTTGTATATCTATGTTGAGATACATAAATTATTAATCTATTTATAATTTATTTTAAACCAAAACCACTTACCCCATCTCTTGTGCTGGGGTATAGTAGTATTTGCCAGACACTTCTGTCCTTGTGTGATATTATAGCATGTTTGTGTGAAAGTGTGTCGATTTCATCTCCATTCTTCTACATCCTACATTTTTGTTTGATAGTGTTTTGCATTGTGTAAGTATAACGTATTTGTATAAACACTCCTACCCTTTTCGTTAGATATTAGCGGTTTGTGTTTTGGATAGTACTCAAAATGGGGTTGATGGATGGCATAGATGTATGTCGTATATAATGGGTTTGTGTTGCATTAAAATAAAAAATGAGTAATGGATATTATATGCGGTGTATTGGATCAAACATGCATTATCTGGATAGTAGAGGTATGTTTGGACAGCATAGTTGCCCCTCTAAATATGTAGACACACCCCACGTCTAAGTGTCATCTAATATAAACCTTGGATTCCCCGTATAGGCCATTACATAGAAACTCAGCATGTAAACCTGTAGACATTTTTAGCATATATTTTTCCATTGACCCGCAAAAGACCAACAATGCAAACCCTCAAGCAATCAACAGACACCTTAAAACCTCCATTCGTCCATTGTTAATGTCCACAGAGGACGAATTAGACGTTGCCAAGCAACAGCTGGAATACCTTAGGTTGTACGTTCCAAACATTGTTCCGAAAACAAGCAAAACTTTGAAACCAAATGAACCAAGATATGGAATCAACTTATGAGAGACATAAAAATGATCTTATCTTATGATACAATATTTGCAACACAGCCGGTCACAAAAGCAAATTGAACATTTTATACCTGAAACATTTCTATCTCTTTTTTAGGGAAATCAGCCATAAAGAATAAAAAGTTTCATATAGATTATGTCACGTTATTAGTAAGGAAAACATAGCCAGATTGCAACATGTATATGCTAGATCCTGGGGCTAATTATTCGCTTCATAAATGTTGCGAGTGTCAGCCTTGAGAACAGTAAGTGTCAAAGCGATGTGTACACAGCTGGCTGGCCGGCTTATGTTACGATAGTGTAAGCCGACATCAAAAGGACGGGTGGAAAGTCAGTTGTATATAACATGGCCATAGGAACTTTTTACTTATTTGGCTGCGTGCGATCCACAGGTAAGTGGCATGAATTGCCGGTGTTGGGCTCAAAGGAACATCAAGTGGGGGTCGTATATCCACCCTTGACAGACTGCCGGGGAGGGGGCAATGTCTTCTAATTATGTAGACCATGGGTGAATCGACATCCGCTCGGAATTGAGCAAGGCGTGGCCACTATTGGAATCGCAAGTTTAAATCTAATGCCTTGAAACTAAACGTCAGAGGTCGCTAAACCATCTTGCGGGAATTACATAAGGAAGTTATAAGCTACTCCGATATCATTCGAAATTGGCGGGAAACATTGTTATTCTGGGAATTACAAAGGAGCTTCGGACAGGTCATTGATTCATTTGCTCGATTGTCGCAATCTATTACGGCAAGGTAATTGCACTTTAATTATATGCAGTATGTATACTTCATTACTAGAATCGTTAGTACGTAGAAATACTGATTGTAGGGTTTGATTCATTTGTAGTGTTTGATCTACATGCATATTTTGAGATATGAGCAATGTTTATGTAAAGAATTAATATTGTAATTTGCTATTTGGTTAATTCGTAGTAACCTCGTGCATTTATTCATGTGATATTCTAGATTTGCAAATGCTGAATTAAATTATAACTTTGTAAGGATATATCAGCACATGGATATGTGGATATCTGTGTACACTTTGTAGAAGTGTAACGTACAGAAATGCGTCTGATTATGTGATATTGTTCTGTATAATAAGATTGAGAATCTATATATACCGATGTGATGAAATCTATTGATATATGCATGATAAGCAGTTGATACCGTGTATACCATACCAGAAAGTATGGGTATTTCGATGTGCACGAATGCATGACCATAGAAGGTAATGGTTTATCTGATGATAGCTTGTTGTTTAGTGTGAGACTAGACAGCTAGAGGAGTATACTAATGTCATTCTGTGTGTTCGGACAGGAAGCTTTTAGGGACCGGAGGATCTGTAGGAGACTGAGAAGGGAAATACCTTGGTACTGTTGGTCCCGAGTCACTGGGAGACAAGAAAAGGAGAGAACCGAAGTGGAGGAAGTGGAAGGGTGAAGAACGTGGTTGTTGGACTGAAGGGTACTGGGTACCAGTCAAGAAATACTACAGATGAGTAGAAACACAGGACAGGAGGAAAATCTATCACACTAAGTCAGATGATGAAATAGGCCGTCGCTTGGTCGAGTGAAAGATGAGTGATAGGGTTTTGAATATTGAATTTCATTTGAAGAAGGACTATCGGTTATTGAATGGCATTAAAATTTGTTTTTTGTTTGAATTCCACATTTTGTGTATTCAGTAAGTTAACTGTCGGCTCAGAGCTTTGCATCTCTATCACTACTTCAATTTCTAACAAAAACGAGCCAGGGTGTGTCTTGTGTAATAATTAAAGATAATACTGAGATCACCCCACCCCAGCCTAAGGTAGTCTAAGAGATCTTTACATATTATCATTTAAAAGTGATATAATAGAGGTTACTACGGTTCATGTGCTGCATCTATTTTTATTACATTCGTCTAATCACAAATCGCAGCGAGGCTCCTTTAATCTACCGTTGGATCTTCATTTTCACTTTGCACATATTTGTATTTAGAGAAAAAATGTTTAAAGCGTTCATGGTTTGCCTTGATAATGAAGAAATATCCAGTTAATACATATGTGTTGCCAGATAGTTATTCTCGTTGCACCTTCGGTATATGATGTGCGAAGCATCATTCTTGTTGTAGAGATATTATACAGTGTTGTATTGAAGACAAGTCGCATGGGAATACTTGCATTTGGTACGTGGACAACTAATGTAGGAGTACTTAATGTAGGAGTACTTTATAAACACTATCCCACACCTTGCATTTGGAATGTGAACAGATCGTGTAGGAGTCCGTTAAAGTCACTATGCCACACATTGCATTTGGAATGTGAACAAGTCGTGTAGGAGTACATTAAAATCACTATATCACATCTTGCATTTGGAATATGAACAAATCGTGTAAGAGTAATGTAGAATCACTATGACACACCTTGCATTTGGAATGTGAACAAATCGTGTAGGTGTAATGTATTATAGTAAATTTAGAGTATGTGCACTTGGTTGTAGTGCCCCGTTTTAAGCAATTCTTAGATTTCTGTGATTACTTGTTTGATTATTGGAATTCGGCACCATGGAAATTTTCCTGGCCCGAACTAATGAGCTAATGAATAGGAGCAAACGTCACGGAGTGAAGTGCTAGTGTGTTTCCATGATGTCCCGGTTCACTAGTATTGAATTCCGACCAAAACCGAATGAATGTCCCTGTCGTAAAATAGTACATATTAAAATCTAGTGGTATACATTGGTAGCGTAACTGCAAGGACAGTACTTACGGTATTAAACCGGTAAATTACACAAGGGAATAAATAAAAAGGGACTTGACAGAGACCGTTTATGTCGCCATTTGGGCGAATATGGTGCAATTATATCGGCGAAATGTGCCTGGAAAGCATACATTGACTGGCCTAAGGTGGCGGAGTTAAAATAGTTCCCATTGTTTGGGAGTACTCATATATGTTCTAAGGCGTGAACGGTTGGTGGTACGGAAACATAATGAAGCCAAAACACGCAGATGTACGGTTGATAGATAGTTGGCAGTTTGGTTTATCTGTGGTCTTGCATTAATTAGAGGAAAATTTAGGTATAGAATGGACACGTCGGGCTTTCTGATTTACAAATGAGGTTGTATGGAAGTCTTTGGAAAGTCGGGGAAACTTATGACTTCTAGCGGGAATCACGCCAGGGTTTGACAACCGCTCGGTCAAGTAAATACCCGTGTGCGTGTAACAGTATAATCACTATCCCACACTTTGCATTTGGAATGTGAACAACTAACCTAGGTGTACTTTAAGATCCATATGTCACACCTTGCATTTCGAATGTGAACAAGTCGTGTAGGAGTACATTAATACTACTATATCACACCTTGCATTTGGAATATGAACAAATCGTGTAGGAGTAATGTATAATCAATATGTCACACCCTGCATTTCGAATGTGAACAAATCATGTTGGTGAACGACAACTTTTCTACACCACGCATGATAATTTGAAATGTGAATGTTTATATTACAGAGATGGTGGGTTATAAATTACCCCTTCCATTTTGAATAATTGTTCATTTAAAATCTGGAAAAACAATCAGACTTTTGTCAGTTGAAATAATGTTTGCTTAGCACCGATGTAGATCAAACATATTTCAAAGTTTTGATCTCGGTCTGTTTCAATTCCACTTTTGAAACTTTAATAACTTAAATACAGAATTACAAGGGGGCTCCGCTAATTTCACCATCTCCATACCACTTGACTTTATTGTGACCCAAGAGTAAATCAATTTCTATCGATCCGATAGTGATATCCAAAATAATAAATTTTCATAG
Source organism: Sinohyriopsis cumingii (assembly GCA_028554795.2). Classification (NCBI taxonomy): domain Eukaryota; kingdom Metazoa; phylum Mollusca; class Bivalvia; order Unionida; family Unionidae; genus Sinohyriopsis; species Sinohyriopsis cumingii. Next base: position 38,426,987 of record CM068838.1, read on the forward strand.
CACTTCCACATCGTGCGCCACATCCTCCATCAATTAATAAATTGTCCCCAACTCAGAACCGCATTGTAAATTTACCACATCAAATCATTCGACCTATAAAGCTCGCGGTGTAAATAAAGTCACCCCAAGACAGCTCCCACACCTACACACGCTACTCAGGGACTCTAAGGTGAACCAAGCGATGTAAATTGAAATGGCTTTTTAATACCTTTCGTTCTTCTACAAAATGCGGGACCAGGTAGATCTCATCAAGTTTCCTCAGAAAATGAAGCTTACATCTCAATCAAAACTGAACCTTTAAGATCTAGACCTCTGTAACAAATAAACAATCCCAAAGACCTCTGAAAATCTGAAATTTCAAGGGTCAATCCTAAAAAGGTCCGTAGCTACTTCTCATATATCAAATCTTCTTCTTCTTCTTCTTCTTCTAGGGTTTAACGCAATTTTTCAGCACAAGATAGGCTATACATGGCGGCCAGTATAACTGGTGGAGGAAGAACCCTGGAAAACCCAGGGAAGAACCGCCGACCCACGAGAAGCTACTGGCAGGCTTTCCCACATACCCACGCTAGCCGATCCTTGGACTCGAACCCACGCAGACAGAGATGAGATGGCAGTGATCCGGAACGGTGAGCGCTTTAGACCACTCTGCCACTCGGGGCCCCTTCTCAGATATCAATGGAAACAGAATAAACCTATGTTATGGTCGGTGTGCATTGACAATATCTGAGTCATTTGTAATCATTTTTGGAACGTTTGCATGTGTGTGCGTGGGTGGGTGGGTGGACGGGTGTTTCGTCACACAAGGAAAGACGAAAATAAAGAAGGTTTAAGAATATTTGCCAGTTTACATTGACGAAATCAGGGACTCCAGTTGTAGGAAATAATTAAACTGAAGATAAAAATTATCAAATGTCATTTCGTAAGAGATGTTATAAACAGACAGACATGTTTTTGTTTGTAATAATACTATGCTAATAATATCTGATATAAAACAAATTGTTCCAAATTTCAATTATTTTGATCTCTCTTCAATCCCTAGATGTACAAAAAAATCAAAACCTGATTCGATAGGTACTAAAAGTCTGAACATCAAAACTAATCAAACACATGAGGTCAATGATGGATGTGATTACTGTGGAATTTTCACAACTCAGGCGAAACGTCGACATTATAAATCATTGTTCAACGCAAAGGGACATTCAGCAGACAACTTGTGGTCTCTAAAGGCATCAGAGAAAGTGAGAGGTTCTGCACTCAACTGACCATTACAGCTCTTAGTTTTACTTTAATACAACTGAAGCAGATGATGCACACTTACACGTTACTGTGCCTGGGTAAGAGTTTCCTTCTTATATGTTTAGTCTTTGTATTCTTTTAAAAAAAGAGTATAATAGTATTATTCAAATATCGATAGACAAAGCAGTATATTTTCTTTCCTTATCGCTGGTCATTTGTTTGTTTGTTTGAATGTATTTAATCGTTTGTATTTCCAACAGCAGTCATTTAATTGATTCCTTCCTTCTGCCATTTATTTGTAAACGCTGTCAATATTTCCATGTGCATGCATGCATGCATGCATGTATGTATGTATGTATGTATGTATGTATGTGTGTGTGTGTGAGAGAGAGAGAGAGAGAGAGAGAGAGAGAGAGAGAGAGAGATTAATATCTTTAGTTCCTCGACAGTATTAAGAAGGTTCCTATCAACAAAATAAATATAACGCAAAAATTCAAAATAATGATTAAAGAACATACATGTACAAATGTGTATATAGAGGACTTTCACCGTAAAAATCAAGGAAAATTAACGTGATGTTAATCAGGACATAATTCGCTTTCGACATGTTTCCTACAAACAACAGTGGTAGTACCATTTGAGTCGGCAAATCTGGCATGGATACAAAGCTGTGTTGAAGACATTGTTCTTCATCATATGGAAGTACAATTTCAGAAAATGAATTAAATGGCAAGCATGAACAAACCATAAACGGGTAATAATTCAAAATATAATAACAGACATTTTCCTTAGTATAAGATGTAAAATATGATACACTTTTTTTTAATTTTCATTTTTAAAATGCTATCATTGCTCTCTTTGATTAAAGAGCATTAACGCGAGTATCTTTTTGCGATTATATGTATGCAGTGTCACAGTTTATATTGACGTCTAGCACTGGGGCATAATGTCGTCACCCAGTTATGTTATCCCAAAAACGGGCCGATCAGTCCTAACCCTAATCTCTAAATGCTGAGCGCCAAGCTAGGAAGCGTTTTGTACCGGTTTTATACGTCTTTGGTACGACGCGAACGGAGTTCGAACTCGCAATCTCCCGCATCTGAGGCGCGCACTCTAACCAATAGGCCAACGGAGCGGTCCAGGGTTAATGACATAGTTTTAAGTAAGAAAATGTACGAAATTGAAATTGTATAGAGTATTTAATAATAAGATATTTAAAGCTCAAGTAATAAAAAGACCACTCATCCAATACTAAGGTATGCAAAATAAATAAATAAATAAATAAATAAATTATTATTATTATTATTATTATTATTATTATTATCTCTATTGTCATTATTTCTATTATTATTATTATTATTATTATCATTATTTACAGCTGGCCTTCTTGGCTGTGCACTTACGCAAGGAACATCTACATCTCTTTCTGCTGGCTTGGTGGCGAGTCACCTTTTCGATTTAGATTGTGAGGTGACGTTTCTTTGTCCGAGTGCCTGCACTCTATTTGAAATTGGCCGAGGTTTAAAATGTTGTCTCACAACATGCTTAAATGGAGACTTAGGAGATATTTTGGACTTCGCCACCTTCAGTCGATAGGAGGTACACGCAAGTCTCTCTCTCTCTCTCTCTCTCTCTCTCTCTCTCAACCAATCGATAAGAAAACAATCAATCTCAGCATAAACAGGTCAGTCTAGAGGCCGCTTTAATAACGTAATCAACCTAAGATGATGCAATAACTTCAGTTCTGTTATCAACAGCAAATGATTTAAATTACAAGATCGTATCCATATAATCAGCATCCCAACCAGTGTGACAGTCCGTTCGGCAAACCTGCTGGACGACATCTGCACTACCTACCCGACATATACGAGGTCAAGGTACATGTACCTTCTTTCTCTGTTATTGGTCACTCTCCCATATATGCAATTTTTTTAACAACAGACCATTAATTTCACAATCTAATACGTAATATTGATGATAATGCTGTATAGAGAGCGATAGTATGAGAGAGAGGAAAGGGGAGACATTCAAATCCCATGTAAATGGCGAATGCGGGAACTATATTCAGCAAGCAACATTTTCTGTATTTTTTTAAATTTTAGTTCCTGTTTTCAGTTTTGTTCGCGCAATAAAGCACTGTCAGAAATGTTACACAATGTAAAAAAAAATGGCGATTTATTGGTTGGTTTTCTCGTTTCGTCCATTCTATCTGCAGATTTTACTAGGTTAAGCCTTGTCCTTTTTATCATTTTCAGACCGAGGCCATTGGAGTTGCTGGACCTGGACATAGACCAAGCTTAATCGATACGGGTGACTAATCGGACAATTGGAATTCCCATTTTTTTAAATAAAAAATGCCTACACGCAGATGACAATGAACTTAGCTTCACGTAAAGCCACTTTTCTGTATGAATCAAGATGTGATTAGAGAAACTACCTAATACTAATAACTGATATGCATCGATGTTGTTTGATACATGCTACAGAAAATTGTCAGTTATGTTATTCTGACCACCTTATCCCTTTTCCACCTGTATTATAAATACCTAGATATTTTGTTTAGGCTCAACATTTGTTAAGAGCAAAATGTGGATGCTTCCATAATTGTAAGTCAATTCCTTTTCACTACTGATATTAAATTCCAAAAGCGTACATCACTGAGACAACGCTATCAATTTATAAACCTAATATTTTTCATTTTGATTCAAATACGAATTAGATTGTTTCTGCATGAGCGAAATCTTCACTAATAAATGCATGAGATTTCTTGTTGCATTCAGTTATCATTTTCCTCAGCTTCGTAAATGCAGAAAGTAAACTGAAAGTACCACTTCATTTGCTTTAGCAGTAACGTTTGCTTAGGAACCAATGATATATATCATAATGAAAGTTTTCAGGTCGTTTTTACATCTGGAAATTATTCACAATGGCTGTATCAGGGCTTTGCACATGTAGACAAACTAATGCGAAGTATTGGTCTGCTTTTTTTTCCAATGACCTAATAAAGGGTATGAATGTATGAAACGCTATCCATAATCGTGAATCTACATTTTAAGAAAAGTACATAAAAATGTTTGGTCAGTGTTACATCACTAAATTAAATCAGGATACATTTGTTGTTGATGTGAATTTTGTTTTAACGCTTTTACCCAAATATCTCATATTTGTGTGAGTGTCGATGCACGTGTCTGTGTGTGTGTGTCATAAAATATACTCTTTTGTTTCATTTCTCCTTTAACCTGGCTGGACGTGGGTGTGGGCACGGATAACTTTGCGACAATCTCTCCCCATTTTGCCTTGTTTCCCACTGACCTTTGGGACTCGCAAAGTATGTGCCTGTTCATTCTTTGATGTCCCCTCTCTCTTGTCTACTTTGTTTTCTCTTTTCTCTCACTGTCCTTTATGATTGTCTTTGACAGGCCAGATGAGCGCGAGACGTGAACACACCATCTTAATTTGTGTTTCTCTACGGTAGTGAACAGATATCCACATGGTCCAGTTGCACTGTGCATTTGAATGCATACCTTCGTGGTCTAAGTAAGAGATTTTCAGGATACCTTCGATGACATCTAATCTCTAAGGTATGAATTCTTCTAGAGATCTGCTGTCAGGCTCCAGGTCTCACATGCATCCAGGAATATGGAGATGACGAAGTAGTGCATAAACTTGATCTTGAATCCAAGCGTGATGTTGCTATCCGTCCAAATAGACTCAGCCAAGCTAGTGCAGTTGTTGTCCTATTAAGAACCTTAGATTTCGAACCTTCATCAGAAGTTATGGCACATAGATACTTAAAAACTTGTCACTGGGCATAGATTCTGTCCATTTACTCGTATTTCCTTTTTCAATGCCAGTCGGTTGTTTGTTATTTGCTTGGTCTTTTCAGTACTGATTTCCATTGCATGCCTTAGTGATTTTTGTTTGAGACGGTTCACTAAAATTTCCATTTCTTGTTCATCTCCTGCTAAGCCGTCGATTGCTCTGCCTCCAATACTGACGCGGCCTTAATGGTCTTCCAGTGCAGCGGACATGATCCTTTCCATGTAGATTTTGAAGAGAGTAGGTGAGAGAAGGCATCATAAGTTTTGCATTTATATTGTATATCCGCATGGATGCCATGACCTGTCAAAAACCTTCTTGAAGTAAATGAAGACATGATCGAGGTCCTGTTGATGCAGTAGATACTTTTACAAAGGATTCAAAGGTTGAGGATCTATTATACAGTGTTACGTCCTGCAGTGAAACCTACCTGTTCTTCAGCAATACTATGCTATGCTTTGGGTTACATTCTGTTGAGGATGATCTTAAGCTTAACCTTGCTTGGGTGACTGATGAGGCTGGTTGGTTGGGTGACTGATGAGGCTGGTTGGTTGGGTGACTGATGAGGCTGATTGTTTGGGTGACTGATGAGGCTGGTTGTTTGGGTGACTGATGAGGCTGATTGTTTGGGTGACTGATGAGGCTGGTTGTTTGGGTGACTGATGAGGCTGATTGTTTGGGTGACTGATGAGGCTGGTTGTTTGGGTGACTGATGAGGCTGATTGTTTGGGTGACTGATGAGGCTGATTGCTTGGGTGACTGATGATGCTGATTGCTTGGGTGACTGATGAGGCTGATTGCTTGGGTGACTGATGATGCTGGTTGTTTGGAAGTTATGGCACAGCTGCAGATTCCCTTTCTTAGGAAGAGAGATGATCAGAGACTGGGTTCTTGGGTTTAGCCATTCTTATGTTTGCCAGATTTCAGCAGATTGTTATGAGGACATATGTCAAGGAGATTCGTCCTGTTTGAAAACGTTCTGCTGGTATATTGTCTACCCGAGTTGGCTTTCCTTTCTATTGTGCCTTTACTGCAGCCTCTACTTCTTCCATATAATACATATTATATCAGTACCAAGCGGAGATGTACATTACACACTAGGATATTTTGAAATGTGTTTAGTTTCTGCATGTCGCTCTAATTCTTGAAAATAAAACACTGATTTGAATTTTCCAACATTTTATTTGCCTTCCAAACATATCAGTTTTTTTTTTTTTAAAAAAAAAAACGCATAATACATTTTTAAAGTGGGAACACATAGAAAACTTCCTTTGAGCCATAATGAGCTATAAGCTAGTGTTTTAATTGTGATTCCAATGTATGACCTTTAATAGCTCAGTGTGTTTACCATGATTCCAGTGGCTCAGTGTGTTTACCATGATTCCAGTGGATGAACTTTAATAGCTCAGTGTGTTTGTTATGATTCCAATATATGACATTTAACAGCTCAGTGTGTTTACAACGATTCCAATATATGACCTTTAATAGCTCAGTGTGTTTACAATGATTCCAATATATGACCTTTAACAGCTCAGTGTGTTTACAATGATTCCAATATATGACCTTTAACAGCTCAGTGTGTTTACAATGATTCCAATATATGACCTTTAATAGCTCAGTGTGTTTACAATGATTCCAGCGGATGACCCTTAGTAACTCAGTGTAGGTATTTTAGTTCCAATGTAAGACTTTTAAAGTTCAGTGTGCAGTTTGATTCCATCATGTGACCTGTAATAGCACATTCTGTGTAGAATGATTCCACGATATGACCTTTAAACTACTCATTGTCTGTAGAATGATTCCAATGTATGACCTTTATTACAGTCTGTGCAGTATGACTCCAATACATGACCTTTAATAAAACAGTATGTGTAGCATGATTCTAATACATGACCTCTAATAGTACAGTGTGCAGTATGATTCCAATGTATGACCTTCAATGAACTGAATTTGTGCATATGATATAGAGAATTCTTTATAATTTCCCTGATCTGCTGGGCTATCTTTTCTCCTACCACGAAGTAAACTGAATTTTAAATTAATCGTATTAAGACAGTACTGTATATAAGTGCATTCAAAGTTCTTTCACATACGAAGTCATCGTGGTTAAATATAACTGAGGAAGAGAAGAGAAAAAAAGACTAAATAATCAGACAGACAGAGAGAACGGTTACAAATTTTTTTTACAAGTCTAGTTTCTAAAAAATAACAAAGTTGATCTTTCAACAATGATCCATGTGATTTCAGTACTAAACTAAAAGCAATCGGATGAAATGTGTGTAAATTGTTTACCTATCCACTGGAATCTTTGCTACGGGATAGACGATTGACAGATGTCACTCTTGTTTGACAGGTTAAATGATTTGATCACCGTGATGGAAATGTTAACAGGTCAGATTATTACTCCACTTTTGATGAATGAGTTAACGGGGCAGATACCTTGTAACATGCAAAAAAATACAACATTGCTGAAGATATAATGGCATATTCAGCCCCATCCGATCCCATCAGTTAACCCTCTCTCTCTCACTCTCTCTGTCTGTCTGTCTCTCTCTCTCTCTCTGACACTCACGCACACACATTAAAAAATGGAACTACAAACTGAATTCTAGTTAATCATCTATTATAAATTTTATATATAAAATAAATTCAAACTATAATCTGTGCCTAGTACATAACGAAGAAATTATGCTTGAAACTGACTATGTTGCTCACAAGGAATACTGAAGAATAGGTCAACTGGTTCTATCGACCTCACCCACAGGAAGAAAACCAAGGCTATCCGTTTTAGCTCTTGCAAATGTTGGGAAAACACATCTACCGGTTTTATTAGACAACTGTGATTCCAGACTTACCATATGCTCTACAAGTTGCAACAATTTATAACAAATAGAATTCATTTGATTCATTGAATAAACGCAGTCAGATATTTGTAAGACAATGCTGGGGCTAATATAAAATGACTACCAAAATTGATCGGCATAAACTCGTCTTCCAAGGTAAACTCTGCATCCTGTCCAATAACATCATATCCAATCAAATATTCTTCATACGTCTTCAAACGTATTTTTATAACACCCACCGTGTACAATCTGGCTTTATGCCAGATATTTGAAATTCACTTCAGAATTATGAGCTTGTAGATCTCCTCTTGAACTTAATTAATCAAGTAATTATCCCACGACAAATCTCAATGAAAGCAAATGATTAACGTGACTATACTTGAAAAGGAAAAAAAAAAACTGCTTGGCAAGACGTAATCAATGGATATCATAATTTTTCTACATTTTGACACTTACAAGCACAAATTCTCCTGTCCACTGTGTACAGCACTGCGAAAAATAATTATGACTGCAAATTAACTGGGTTTATAATAACATTGTGGGTATTACATCCAGGTTATGGTGCTACTCATTGTCAAAAAATATTGTCAGTAATATACCGACCTCCTTCACCACCATGTATATTCACAAGATAAATTATCACTGGTTTGGAATTGAGTAACAAAATCAATTTAAAGGCCACTGGCCACATGCATTGTACAAACGTGTGATGTTATTATAGCCATAAAAAAAAACGCATTTGGTATGTGTGCACACCATCAACATGTTTAATTTTATATCCTCTTTTCTAAATTAAAACACTCTTCAGCAATCTTCGTAAACAATCGGTAATTTCCGCGTGCCCAAAAACGGATATGAAGTATATTTATCCCTTCTATTGAACTTAACCATTTAAGTGTTTAATTTTCCCACGTAAATGTCTATGTGATATATTTTACGATCGTGCTCTTGTACAGCAAATATGGTGTACTGT